>VZSV01000079.1:2359803-2386021 GCA_013398735.1 Nothocercus julius
AATGTTATGGCAAATAGATTCAGAAAGTAGCCAAGAGGGAAACTCAGATATGAAGAATTTTAAAACTCTGTTGCCTTTTGAAAGCATGGAACCAGGAACTGTACATGAGCCTTATCCAGTCGGATCCTCTAGCAAGTACCTGTGACAGAGCTGCTAAAACAGTACCATGGTTGCAAAGACATGTGCACAAGTGCTGCAGCGTGGCATGAGCTCATAGGTTGATGTTCTTCAGCCCTCTCCTTTCTATAAATACATTGATCCAAATCACATGGGTTTAATAAATGATAAAGATTCTTAAAACATTAAAATGTAGATGTACCCAAGTTATTTGTTTCCATCTATCTTCCAAATAAGTTACTTGGCAAAGTAACATTCTCTTCTTGACTCTTCACAGTAGTACTTTGGCAAATTAAGTAAATGTGTTTCCACAGAAAATGAAAAAACAAACAAACAAACAAAAAAAACACACTATTGTCTATGTCATTTGATCTAGAAATGTCTTTTTATTAGCCAAAGAGAGAGCTGAACCACATTCTATTTCTAATTGACCATCTCTAGGGAGGACCAGAGCTTCACTTGAATTTGTTCTCATTTCCAAATTATGCGAGACAAGTGGGACTGTCCTGGAAATCAGACAAAGAAGAAACATTTTCTTACTTATATTTTTGTTTCCTGTTAACTGAAAGGATAAGAAACCCACATGCAAAGTACCCTTTCTCATCTTCCACCTGAGGTTCAATCAAGCAATACTACTATCTTTACTTTTCCACCTAGTTCAGCAGGTTTTTCTTCCATACTTCAGCACCAGACCAATTTTTGCCCACCTTTTCTCAGAGTTTATATTTAGATTGAGAACATTAAAGCACAGTTACTGTGCATTAGAGAAATCTTTTGTTTCTCCCGTTAAGCACATTTTCATGTCCTTTCCCCCAAATCAGACCTTCCTTCATCTAGGCACAGTAAACTTCCTAGTAAGGGCTGAGGGCTGGATATTCCCTAACCCTGCCAGACAGTTGGGCACCATGAGAATTCCACATGCCACCCCATTAACTTCAGTCTCTAGAGGAGAAGCAGGAGCTCAGCTTCTATACATGCCCAGCTTTGCCCTGTCTTACTTTAGTAAACATCAATTCCTTTGGAGGGGGAGGAACATAAACACTCTTCTCTGGAACTTAATAGAAAATTCACTGTGTTTCCCCCTAAGCACATAGCACAACACAGCAATGTAAGCAAGTAAGGCAACCCAACCCTCCAAGCCAAAGATCAGTCC
This sequence comes from Nothocercus julius, assembly GCA_013398735.1. Taxonomy (NCBI): domain Eukaryota; kingdom Metazoa; phylum Chordata; class Aves; order Tinamiformes; family Tinamidae; genus Nothocercus; species Nothocercus julius. Next base: position 2,361,074 of record VZSV01000079.1, read on the forward strand.
AACATGAGGTATTTTGGATTACATGAAGGCTGTCACTATGTTTCAAAATGCAAAGACGCTGGAAGGACTCTTTTGTTTGCCAGCAAATTCCAAACCTTAAAAATGGTGTTTTGTCTTGAATGGAAAAGTATAGACGGCCGAACACAGCTGGCATCCCACGCCAGCTCTTCAAGAATACCCTATGTCACATTTGAAGGATACACAGGAGTCAACAGGCAGGATTTTCCTTTGCCTTTTGGACAAATGCATGCAGCACTCCTGCCTACAGCTTCTCAGAGGACTTGCACTTGTACCTGTCAACATGCTTGTCAAAGGACTTGTCAGCAACAGTATAAGAATATGGACTATACTGTTTTAAACAGTTCAGTGAGTCTGATCAGCTTTCCACAGTCATTACACCAAGATTTGAAGAGGCCTAAGGAAGTTAGATCACAATTCCCAAACCAGCTTCTCTCCAGGCACTTTTCAAAGTTCTCCCTCAGCTTGTATAACTCAGAGCAAGGATAGAAAGAAAGAAAATCAAAACAAACAGCAGGCTCCTTTGTAGAACTAGTCTGCAAGTAAATTTTGCCTGGCTCCTTGCAATCTCCAAGTCACAGGACGTCTCCCACATTCCTGTGAGCCCTCACCCACTGCAGCAGTGTGTAGCCAACTGGGCAGAACAACAGACAGGCCCCCAGATCTCCCCAAGTGGGCCTCATTAAAACTACCCAGTTCAGTGAAAATGGAATGGCGGTGGTTCAAAGGCTTAACACAAGTGTTAGTATCAGCACTTTCAGTCATTTATTTGACTAGTCATCCCCACTCTGCCATCTCAATACCTGCCCTTCCATTGGGAGTTTAAGCAGTTTAAAAGGATTGGTGATACTTTACTTTGCTGGTAATTTCAAGATATTTAACACGGTACATAATAATTACTGATGAGAAACAAAAATAACGTTCACCTTGCCCTGCAAAACATTATAACCAAGTAACACTGTATGCTGGTATCATCCACACTAATGGTTTTTAAATTACAGTCTGCAGACTATTAGGATTCCTTAAAATACTTGAGAGCACCACAGATGACAACTACGAGAAGCAAGTTCACTGCCAGAAGGCTCAGCATCACCATGCACGAGCCCGCATATCTGGAAAGTTTAGGAAGTCCCCAGGCTTAAAGAGTAAGGCTGAAAGCCACCTTAAGTGCAGCAAATACTATATAGACAGCTGAACTAATCATCAGGGATCAACATGGGGGCACTGTTGCTACACCTGCCACACAAGTCTTTAATGACACTGAGTGAAACCACTCCTCAGTAAATTCTATTGATTTATAGCATAATTAATAAGTACTCACAAAATGTCTCTGCTATCTCTCAAAGAATTTCTTACTTCCTTAAAGAAGGACTAATTTAAAAAGAAATCACACCTTTTCCTCTATTTCTCATTGCAATTCTGCATCACAATAGCATGTTTACAGATAACCATATTGCCCCCACCATTCTGAAGAAACTTAATATGGATAATTGTAATGTATTTATCCATAGAGGAAAAATAATGCAATATTGCAACAGAATCCAAGAGAGATGGTTAAAGGCTCTGTAGAAAAGCCTTTCATCCAAGCAGCACTGGCCCCTTCCAAAGGAGCACAGAAAAACTGGAGAGAGTCCAAACAAGGTCTCTGAATCTGCTGAAGAGATTAGCTGGCATATTCCAGAGCCATTCACCATGGAACAGAGGCATCGCAGACTGCTTCGAAATGGACCATAACAGTGACCAAGGTTACAGCAGAAAAAGCACCAAGAGGAGGTGTTAGTAATTCAAGTGAAATGGCCCAAACCGGTTTCAAGCAAACACCCAGCAGTGAGGTCAGTGTACCCAGTGGTGTTCAGATCATGTCAGCTGGCAGGACCATCAAGCCTAGACCTACATAGAGCTTGTGACCTCCTCCCAAGCAGAATGAAAACACAGGAAACTACTGGATACGCTCTGCGGATCTTAAGAGCTCAGTGAACCACAGCTGAATAGGACAGGGACAGGAGTGACACAAAGGCTTAACACCGCACTCTGCTCCTGCAGAACTCATGAGCAACAAACCCAAAGGCTTCAGCAAGTTACAGCAGTGAGCAAATTCTGGCAAGCGGGACTGAACTATTAATGCCAGAACCTAAGATGTCAACCCTCACCCACTGGATGACCCTGCATCACCCCCACAAAAACTCTTTACAGAAGTTTCAAAAGTAAATGAAACCCACACATATTTGTCCACAGCTAGTTAAGGAGCAAATTTACACCTTCTAGAAACATGGCAGGAGGCCTTTGAGCTTGTCAGGGTTTGTAAAGGGGAAGGTAGTGGGTTTCAGAAAGATTATCTCACAGTTTGAACTCGTTAATGAAAGAAATAAATTAACCAAGCTCATTTTTCAGGGAATTCTTGTGTAAACTGGAAATTTTCCAGTCTGTGAGCCCCGCACTATGCTAGCCCATAAATCACAGCAAGCAGGTTGTCTGTTGTATAGTGAGAGCAGCCATGTTTGGAGATGGTGAGGGGAGAACTCAGCATATGTTCATGGAGGGAGGAGAAGGAGAGGGGAGAAAAAAAAAAAAAAAAAAAAAAAAAGCAAGAGCAAAACAGAAACTAATACCTCCCTTGCCCACCACTGGAACAAAATAAAAGGCTTGGCCTCAGGCACTGGAACATATGCTGTCTCCAAAGAACCCCCCCCAAACCAGGGGAAGGCACCTGAAACAGGTTAGCTTTTAATTGAATACAATATTAATTACCGCGTGCACCATTAACGGTTTGTGGGATTTGACTAATTAATGTAATAGTTTCTGAGTCACGCTCATTAAATATGAAAATTACGCCGGTGAAAGGTATCAGTTTCATTATCAATCTTGTATGGACAGGAGGGGGGGGGGGGAAGTGAGGGTGCAAGGGAAACTTTCCCACCCTGAGTGTGTTTTTAGCAACCTCCTCTTGGGCAGATGGAAAGGCCAAATTAAAAGGAAAGAACACATAGGACAAGAATCATTGTCCAGTGGTGTGAGCTGCATGCCAAGTACAGACCCAAAAGCTATAAAGCCCCAACCAAAAACAAAACCACCGCCCACATTTTTGTTTAGTGGACAGAGGTGGCTGGCCTGCCTTTAGGTCCAAGTAGTTATCAGTGATTCCCAGGATAACCTCCATTTTTCTTCATCAGCTAGAACCCACAGAAGAAAAACCCCATGCCATACAGGGTACTCAATTCATTAATCCATGCAAAGCATGTGGAAGTTCTTCAGTGGGAGACTACAGGGAAGGTTATTACTATTAACAGCCAGCTTCAGAGCATGACCATGTAGTAAGGGTATGTTGAGCTGTACTCTTATAGGACACTCCCTTTCCATGGGGCAAAAATAGTTACAGGAGGAGGACCAGAGGTGTTAGATAACCCATTCCTCTCCTGCAGGCAGTAGGGACAGTGCTGATGTACTCTAGAAGGAATTGTGGTCAGTGCTGTATGGAAAAAGGAGGCCTCTGCTTGTAGGGGCCTCCCTGGTTGTAGGTTGCCTCAAGAGTGAGACAGAGGCCTAACATAATTTAGGGAGCCTTTCTCCAAGCACCGCAGATGGAAGTAGGTGCACCATCTTGTTCACCACAATGAATAAAGGCTGTATAAGGAGCCTTATGGGGCTAGGAGGAGTAGAGATTAAGCAAATGCTATTATTTTTATTGTAGTTATCTTGGCTGATTCTTCATGTACTTGGCACATGCTAATGGGGTGGGGAGAGGGAAAAGGGCTTGCCTCATGCCAGAGCTGCAGGCCTTCATATTAATGTTGCAGGTATACAACAGCCATGAAAAGAAATATAGAAAGGAGAAACCTGCAGGTGACTGAGAGCAAGATGACAATAGTGCACACACAAAACCCCATAAACATCTCAATCCCTGATTCTCCTTGACAGGTAAGAGCTAAAGAGAGGGAAAAAAAAAAAAAAATGTAAGGAAAAGGAAATCCCACAGACGATGCTTGGACTTTTATCACTCTAACAAACAATGTTTTTCCAATTTATTTTTCTTCAAAATAGCTATCAACTCCAACATGTACTTCCTCCATAGCACTAGCTTGCTCTGAATCTGTGGCTGAACTTGCTGAGAACTGGTTAGACCATGACCAACCTGTTCCATTGTGGGCTTAGAAGACAGGCCCTCTTGTATAACACACACGGAGAGCAGCCTGCAGGCTCCGGTGCTGCATCTCAGGCCTCTCCTCGTCTCCACTGCAGATCTCCAGCCCAGTCTCTAACATCTAAACATTCCTCATATTTCAAGCTTCATTGCCCTGTACTGCACAGGGAAGGTAGATGGCTACAATCAGCTCTGTTTATATAGAAAGTACGAGTGCCATGGGCTAAGAGCACTGTAAAATTTGGAGACTCTCTGGATAACTGAATCCAATTTTTTAAGACTATGACAGTTCCCCTTACAACAACATTAACAAGCATGTGTTCACTTTCCCATATCAGCAGGACAAATAATCACCTATTTGTAGGGCAAGTTCAAGTTCTTCCTATGATTCTAATCCTACATCAAACAAGGTTTCTTCTGGCAAGAAGATCACAGGGTTTGATAGGACTCCTTCCCACCTATTAGAGAGATGCCCTTTGCATTTCTAATCATCATAGTTCATCAAAACAGTCATGTTTCATGCACAGTCAACTGAAGCTAGACAAAGGTATTCTTTTTTAGAGCTATACTTTTGTGGACATTTCAGGAATCAAGAGAAGACCCAATTCTTATTTCTTCCTTCTTGTTTTGCTAAAAGCACCTCAACCCAAACTTAGAAACGTATTTATGAGAACCTTTCATCACAGTAGTTCGTATGAAACACTTCGCTCCGGAAGCTCCTCAACTGCTGGATCTTCCTGAACACTGCTGTTCTTCCTGAAAAGCCTGCACTAATGCCGTTATCAAACAGAACACACGGCTACATAGGGTTTTGTTCAAATTTCTACAGTTGCTTGACTCTGTTACTCTTCGCATAGATTCTTAGTGAGGATAAAGAGGATAAGGACTGAAAGCTTCACTAGCCAAAAGCAGAGTTGAAATACTCTCCTCTAGAAAGCATGCTGAAGAACCCCACTGAGGCCCCTCACCTCTGCCTAGTATGGTAGCAGCTTTTATCATGGTCTGTATTTATCACTTTCAGCACTGACTATATCCTCTATACAATAAATTGACCTCTTTCAGCTTTAGAAAGAGATCTACATTCTCTACATTTTTTTTCCCCCTGACATCTGTGCTAATGAAAGACAGGACTTCACAAAACTGGACAAAAAAAAAAAAAAAAAAAAAGGAAAAAAAATCTGGATTCTATTCTCAGCAGTTATGGTTAAAAAAACCCATACACACCAAACAAACACAAAGGAAAACACCCAATACAAACAACAGTTTGTGCTAGGGATAAAGCCTTTGCAACTATGAAAATAACAAGGTTGTACCTAAATAATCAATATTATTCAAAGCCTTCTGTATCTGCCATCATTTTACTAATAGGAGCTCAGTGTTTAATGAATTTAGTACCATATATCATTGAGATATGCCATCACTGCCTGTTATCTCTTTCAATTCCATTTTAAATACTTCTGTAGCTCAAACGTATCTGTGAAGCAAAGTCAGTGCTCTCTAATGAACATTACATTAGACACTTTCAACTTTAATTACAAGAAGAGGACAAAATAAATGTCCACACACAAAAACAAAAAAAAATTCAGATAAATTCTAAGGTCTGTAAGTTTGATTATTCTGAAGCCGTAGAACATAAAGTTAATGCTTAAATACTTACTAGATGAATGCAACGGCACTACTCTTCACATCACAAATGTACCATTAGGCATGAGAACATGACCAGAGGAGGAAGCTGGAGGCTCAGCTATTTGTGTGGGGGTGGCAGGAAGACCTAATTTGTTACAACTGCACAGACTTTATTTATGTTGCCATGATAAAGTAGCATTTATCAAAGCAGCATTTATCTAAGCAAAGTTAGAAGTACTTTATTCATCGCTTCCTCTTTTCACTACTAGACATTACTGGATAAATTCAGAGCACTCTGCGTTACGCCTCAAGATCCCTAAAAGCAACGTGTTGGTAGACATAATATAATTTGAAGTGGTGCATTTACCAAGTATAGCCTCTTACTTGCTGGATCAAGCTGATTTGGTGGATTTTATTAAGGGATGTATCGATCACAACATGTTCAATATAGCCTTTTGCAAGGAATTGCCTGCCTTTGCAAGACCAGGCAACAGTGGGCAGAGCAGCACCCTCAATCTAGACCCCATCTCTGAAAAGAAGCCTTCTCCCTGTACAAACATTAGGTGTGGAAGGAAATTTAAGATCAGGGAGCAAGCCAAAGCCAGTGGGTCTGCAGTCAAAACAGCTTGCTGTCCCAAGCAAGCCAGAAAAGCCACCATTTCCCATTCAGTTGCAAAACAACTAGCAGTAAGAGAAAAATGAGAGTTCATTCGTATCCAATAGCTTCCTCTGCTGATGGGGAAAATTGAAGAGCCATCAGTAGAGCTAACATATTAGGAAGAAACTGAAGGTCCCTTTAAATGCTTTTCTGTAAGGTTATTTGGTATTACTCAACTTAACCCTTTCCCTAGTAGCAGTCAGTTCCAAGCAGAAGATTAAAAGGCAAACCCACTCCTTTCCAAGCTGCAAGTCCCTGCACAGGGTTGGCTGGCAGCACTCCCTGAACTTATCATCCAGCAGGAGTTATGGCTTCTCAGAGAGTTGGGACATATGTTTTATATCAAGCTGAAAGGACAGGTTTCAGGCAAAGTTCCAAGAATCAGAGGGTAGCCTTACTTTCCAGGCTCCAGGCAGCACTTCAGCAAACAGTAAGCACAGCACAAGAGCAGCTTGCAGCAGAGTATATTCCCACTCCTGGCAGTGGCTACGCAATAAGCCTCTCTCATATGGGGCTTTCAGTTAAGTCAGCTGTGTTCTATAGACTGACAGATAAACATATTAATGACCAAGTGTATAAGAAACATTTATAGATGGGGACAGGTGGGTCACAGGACATTAAACTCTATGCTAGAGCTTGTTGTATGTCCCAGAATTTGTTCTTCTACAAAATATCTATAGGTTGTGATACTGCCCTTATCCTCTAATACCAGAGTGGGAGGCATGCACAGATGGAACTATCCTGCACCCCACCATTCTTGCCTGCACTTCGCTTCCTTAGAAATTGCCACTGGATTTCTCTCAGTTTTCTCTCCTTCAAGTAGCTCCAGACAACAAATAAGCACATGACAGATCACTACAGATATCCACAGGAATAGGTCTTCACTCATGGAATCCAAAGGGGCGGGGGGGAAGTCTCCTGTCCAAATCTGTCCAGTCTATTTTTAAAATACACACTAGGCAATGGAGATGGTATCACTTGTCTTGGGAAATTGTCTGTCTTCCAGATGAGATTTTTTTTCAGTCCCACAATCCCTCCAATGAATTGTCAAAAAGGGACAGATAGATGCTAGTGGGTGCCTAAAACATGTATAGCTTGATTGCAAACTTATCATCTTGCAAACTTACTTGCTATCTCTCCAATCCCCAGACAGTTCTGATATTTTGTCACTTGGACATACACCCAGCTTCTTGATCCAAGAGTAAACTCTGTGTCTGCTCATAAATGAGAAGGAGAGGAATGCACAGACACACAGTTACTAGTCAGCCTTAATTACACCAGTTTCTGAATGCTTTCTCTATTTTCGCTGTCCTATGCGCAGTCTCATCTCTAGGTGATTCATAGCAAAGAGCATGTCCTTTCTATGTGCTGTAAACCTTCATCATTTTATTGGTATGACATCTCTCAAACACTTACTAAATTATTCTATTTTACCTTAATGTGTTTTCTTTGCAACAGTGTTTCAGCTAAGTTAATTTTCACAGTTAAGGGTAATATACACTTTCAGGTTTACAGTGAGGCCAAGAAATTAAAACTGCTTCCATGAAATTAATATCAATCCATGATTGCTATATTATGAAGTCGAGGCAGGAGACAGTACTAGGTTTGGCCAGGAAAATGGCTATCCCTTCACAAAGATGCTATTTCCAAGCATGTTGTTTTTCAGTGGACTGAGAAACAGGATCTTCAGAGATTTATCACAGTCATCATAAAACAGACATCCACACAGAAAGGCCTAGTTGCAAGTAGGGCACTCACCTGTCTTGCAAGAGACCATTTCAGTTCTTGGTCTACTGACTCCCAAGTCCTCCATGGGCCAGACCTTCCCCAACCAGTGCAAGGTCAGACACCCTTAACCAGCTGCTGTAGAAACTTCTTTTCTGGCTCTACTGAGATACAGAGAAGAAGCTGTCCCCACTTTCACCCTGCCACTAAAAAACTAGAAGTCAAAGACCCGTTATCTATATTCATTTTTGCCTAATTTTAAGGTCTGGAGTAGAGAGAAACAAAAATTTTAAGACTGTTTGGGAATGCAAGGAGCAGAACTGTTTAAAATGAAAAATCCAATGCATTTCTTCATAACAATAAAGAATCAATAAAGTCCCCAGGAATACTCTTCTGCTTTAGCCCCCATTTACTTACATACACCCTCCATCTCCAAAATGTCAGCCCTTGCCCTGCTGTGACAAGGCAACCCAACCTTTCTGAGAATCAACAGGAAACTTCCCTGACACTGTACAGTTATCCAAAGATATGTGCATCATTAGCACAAACAAGCCTCCAGCTGCACTGTTAATGACTAGTTGGTTCAACACCTGGATGCTGCAGTTAGTCTTCACAAAAGAGTTTAGTTTGCAGCTGGTCCAGCTCTGGGTAAGCTTCTTCATACCCACCAACTAGCTCCACTCTCCATTTGTCAATTGTAAGTGATAATTTCTATTCAATCTGATACTTAAGAGTATAAACAAATGCCTCAGGCTGTATCAGGGCTGTGATCACTTCCCTTTATAGCCATCATTTATTACACGCGGACAGAGGCCGTTCTGTGGAATGCCAAAAAGGCGATCGTGTGGACAGGCACAGGACACGCACCTGCATTTACATTCTGCCCAAAGAGACAGGCAAAAGAAGCTTGTGATTTCTGGAAAGACTTCACTATCCTTCAATATTTCTTCCTTTCCTACCTATGTAAGTCATGGGAGCAAGTCTGAACACTACCAGCCTAGTCCATCAATGAACACAAAATTTCAAGTTTTAAGTTAGAACTTTTGAAAATAAGAGCAAGGGGGAGGGGGAGGAGTCCTCAACAGCCTTGTTTAACTTCACAGCTTATAGCTTTGATACATAACACTTTCTATAGATACTCTTTCTGACTTCACTAACACATACAAATGCCTGACATGTAGCACAGCTCTGTTTCTCAAACGAGGTTAAAGAAAGCCCATCATCTACTCATTCTAGGCACCTGTGTTTTCACTTCAAACAACCTCCAGAATTCATATTTAAGGGGAAGTGAAATGCTATCTATAACACTCTGAAACAGAAATACAGGTCACTTTGTAATTCAGGGAGCAACAGTCAGAAAATGAACAATATTGCTGTAACAGCACTTACAGAACATGGAATATAATTAACACATTTGTCAAATTCTAGAACAATATTAACATCAACTTGTGCATCCACACAACAGGCTCTCAGCCTTAAACTGCCCCTAAAATGCTGCAATCTCACAAGCACCGAATTGAGATCGAAGCAGGATATTAGTTCAGAACAGTGTCCACACTTGAGCAGGGGGGTTGGACTAGATGATCTCTGGAGATCCCTTCCAACCTCAACTGCTCTGTGATTCTGTAACAGACTCACCTAAACAGGAGTTCAGCAAGTCATTAGCAGCAATATTGAGAGGAGAATCTAGGTTGTCCATGTATGTTCCTGATATTTGTGAGACTGGACTTTTGCATAGACAGCTGTACAGACAGAGCTGGAGACTGAAACAGAAGAGTTAGTGTCGGGTATCATCATAGCTCTTGGCATTACTAAGCATCCTCAAGGTTAAAGCTCAAGTCTATTGTCATAGTAAATCATGCATTAGCAAATGCATAAGAACAGTATGACCAAGGCTTACCATACTCTGCTTCTGTAACACATCTCTAGCACCTAGTCTTTTCAGGAATCCTTAGTCCAAACATTATAATCAAACCATTCCACATACTAATCAGTGGACTTGAATGCTAACACAATTTATATTCTTGGTCCATCACAACATCCAGTGAGAATAAAATTTACTGCTAAATTAAACATGAGCCTTCTAGTTTTCGACCAGTGCTTGATGAAACCTATACATTTATTCACTAATTCCAACAATTTTATAGGCCTCTACTGCCAGTGACCAAACATTTTCCACTGTGCACACACCTTTCTTCACTCCCATCCATCTTAGAGATATAAAAGAGAGTTTTATTATTACTACAGAGCATAGCAAAGTTATTATTCAGTGATCCCCTAAACCTATCAGCACTGTAGTCATATTTTTAGGGCACAAAGGCAGAAACTGGACTGCAGAAACATCAGACACTAGTGCTTCCATTGGCAAACATGGGCAAATCACTTTGCTTCCTTTTAACTTTACTTCACATTTAGGTCTGTCACTACCAGGTTGCTGTCACATGCAAGGCTCTAAACCGAGATCGGCAGAGTCACTTACCACCTCTCCCAAGCCTTCCTGTGTCAGCACTTCACTCCTTCTAGAGCTCTGAGAACAACACCTACAGCTCCTCATGGTGTCTTGAGCACCTGTTTAACGAACCTGCTGCCCATAAGTTGCTCAGTCCCTTTTTGAACACGCTAGTGCCCACAGAACTGGCTGCTGGACTCCACATCCTCCTGCAGGAGCTCACTGCCAGCTGCACAAAGAAATTCTGTCTTTCATACTTTTTAAAACAACCTCCTTTCTTCTCTGTCCAACACTGCCTAGTTCTAGTACAGTAGGATTCAGCAGTTTTCACATTTACCTTTCCTACTATCTTCTACCACAAGGACAACTTGCCAAAATACTTCTACAAAGCTTTTTCCAGAACCCTCCACAACTTTACGACCTTCCCTGCCAACAGTCCCTTCCCCCAAAGAGCCCTTTTTACAACAGAACACCTAAATGACATAGTTAAGGGAACAGCTCCAGGTGCAACCAGCAAGGAGAAACGAGGCCTCCATTTCCCCCTTCTCTTCAGGTGCGTCAGCGTCAGCCACACACATAATCTCTTTGAAACCCCTTTCCCAGGAGGCAGATGCTGGAACAGTGAGGTTGAGTACACTAAAAGGGGTGTTTAAACTCAACCAGGAGGCTACAGCCTCAAAGGGAGCCAGCAGTGGCTCTGCAGGAGGAGTTGCCTGTAGAGCATAGAGAGAAATGACAGGACAAGCCTGTCCTGCTTGTAGCATAAAGTGAAGAAATCACCAGGCTGTTTGACTGGTTCGCTCTCAAATCCCCTACTTGCCTATCCTGGCCATCTTTCCTGTGTGATAGGTGAGAAATGTGCATTTCCAACACTGTATTTCAGCACAAGACAAGTATTGTCAAAAGCACAGCACAGAGTAGCAGCCATCTAATACAGCTGAGAACCCCATTTTCCATAGCTGTTTGACATCCTTTCCAAGGGTTTTCTTTCCACTACTTTTCTAAATTATTGTTTTCTCACTCTGGTATTTTGTCACACAGAGAATAAGAATTCTTGTGCTGTGACAATTACAATTCTATATAATGAAAACTGAAAGTTCTTAGATTTCATTTTAGATTTCATTTTCCATTTCATTTTCCAAAATTTTATCTTTCCCTCACACTTCCATAGTCTTCTCCAATGATTTCCCCTCAGATGAAACATAATGTTTACCAGAACAACTTGGCTCATTACTTAGCCCGGAAATTATTCTAATTCTGCAATAATCTGTGATAAAGGTGGCCAGAGATGAACGTAATACACTAAGGCCAACAATTTCTATAACTTTTATATAGATCTACTAATAATTGGTTCCATTCTTAAATACTGGCTGCTAGAGTTGTGCAGATACATACAAATTTTCCATGATTAAAAAAAAAAGTTAGGCTTTTGGCATTTTCAGTTGAAAAAATGATACCTAAAGATAAGTATTTTAAAACATCAACTAAAAAGACAATCAAACAGAACTCTAAGATGGGGAGGAGTTAAAATACCTTCTTCTCCTTTCCTTTCTATTTTACTTTTCCTTTCACTTTAAATAAAAAGCTGTCTTTGGAGTATCATCCCATCAGAACTTCAGTTTCCTTTGCCATCCATTGCTAAATGGCTGGAGACTGCAGAGAATGTAATGCCCTGGATGGCTTAAGAAATGCTGACCTTGGAGGGCAGGAAGTTAATGCATGGATCATCATAGTACTTATTTTCCTTGATGCTTGCTCTCTGATGATGCTTTGATAAGTGGAGGGAGGATTCCTCCATAGTAAATATCATTTGAAGATGATATTTTCAGCACTGAAAATCTGGAGGAACAACTTTCTGATCTGTAAAATTGGGGTCTGCAGATCTGCAAGCCAAAATGGGGCAAAGGTTTAAATCTCCGCATAACAAGACCCTCTCATTATTGTCCTCGAAGATAAAAAGACGAATTTCAACACCAACTTGATGAACAATGACAACAATTCCAACACCAATTAGATGTACAATATCACATCACATTGCAGGTTCAAACAGAAGTCCACAAACTGTCTCTTATATTCAGGCAAAAAGATCCACTGAGAAAATTATGTTGGATGAAAATGAGCATGTACACCAAGACCTTCATCTAATTTTCACAGGCCTAAATGCAGCATGTTTCACTTAGAACAGGCCGCCTGGATTAGATAGATGTTAATTAAAACCATCCCTCATTTTTCGCTGTTTAAAACTTAAGACTTGGTAGAGGAAGGGTACGACAAGACTTTTTATTACTCTTAGATGGTGCTAAGAAGACCCATAAATAGATTTCTTCTTCCTGTGAACCCATTCATCTTGCTGCCTCTCCTCCTCCTCTTTGCCAACAATCAGATCCCAGTAAACAACCTCAAGTGAAATTTGCAACTGTCAGATAAACATTAAAAATGCTTCTCTTGTCCTTTCCCATTGATAGTCCCATTAATATTGCAATAGAACAAAAAGTTATGAAAATGAATGCATGCTGGTTTTGGAAGTGAATGATGCATACAGCAACTATGAAATATATACTTGCATATGCATAGACAAAGAGATACAGGGCACCCACAAAGAAATGTGCATACACATACACTTAATATTTTAGGACACAGGACTCAATTCTAACCTCATGCTACTGTACACTGCAAAGCAACTTCATTGGCTTTTGTCCAGTGTAAATTCAATACAGGTAAAATCAGAATTAAACTATAGTACCTTGTTTTTTGCTTAGAGAAAAAAAAAAAAAAAAAAAGATGTCTATGCGTTTTTTCTGTGTTATTAATTTTTTAACTCTATTTTTAGTCAGATGCTACCACTACACTCTACTTTTCCCTGTTTAATATTTCCTAGCAAAATGCAAATCTCTGTTGCAGGTATGCCAATGTTTAAAAAAAAAAAAAAAAAGTACTTCAGTTGAGTTAAGTGGAGAAGTATGAAAAAAATCAAGTCAAACTCTTTTACTTAAACAAATGTTCCCTTTGACACACATGAATTCAAACAGTATCCACTAATCAGTCTCAAAAATGGGGCAGCCCATTTTTGGCCCAGACATCCTAATCCTGCAATGAAAATGTTGTGTCTGGTGTTCTCTGTGCACCTGAACCCTTACTGAAATCATTGACAGTTTTGCAAAATGCAAGATATCAGATTTGAATTAGGCTCCAAAATAACCCCCATATTGTCTTGAAAGACTGTGAGGGTTTGGGGTTTTTTTTTTGTCTTTATATCTGCGTGTGTGTGTGTGTGTGCTCATGCATATGTGTGTGTGTGTAAGTAGAAACTGATTTTCTTCTTGAGCTTTTAAATTTTCTGAGCTTTTGCATTTTACTGTTTCAAGCTTTTCTCTAAAGACAGAAACTCTGCATGATTTTAGTAAAGCAAGTTGAGGATACTTCAAAGAAAAACATGATTACAGAGGCTGGAACTTTAGGAAGACTACTGGGTAGAGAAAGGCAGTTGTGATGGGTTGGTAATCATGCAAGGAGACCCCGCAGAGACAAAGTTCCCCTGTGAGGCCTTCCCTGCATGAATAAGATCTTCACTCTCCAATAAAAATACACCACCAGTTGTATTGTTTTAATTCCCAGATTTGTGAAATAACCATGGGAAATGTCATTGTCTTCGGTAGTATTTAGTCACTTCCAGTCATCTATTTCTGAAGTCCCTTAGTGTTACAGTCCAAGTAGTCTCTCTTTTTAAATCTTTTACTTTTCAAATGCAGCCCTACATGCTTTTACTCTATAAGCAAGGCAAAAGATACCTGACAGAAAACACCAATTGGATCTTTCAAGCTCATAGTTCCATATCATTCAGGTCATCTGTCATTCTGCATAGAAAGTGTTCCCAGTTGACTCAGGCTTACATGAGACACCCTAAACACACAAACAAACAAACAAACAAGATGCTAACTTTACAGGGTCTTCTAACATCATAATAAAACTCTCATGTGGTATATTTTTAACCATTACGAAAAATTAACGCAAAAGTAAAATTGTTTTTGATGTTCTTAGCAAAGTCACAAAGAGGTCAGTCAGTCACATCATATTTCAACTACTCTACTACCTTTTGAACTGAAATGTGTTTCATTCATTCACTCTGATATACTGATTACAAAAAAAATCCACTTTAGACTTCCACTATTTTAATCACAGATCACTGAAAAGTAATCAACTTCTGGAATTTATATTAAAATTTCTTCTGAGTAGCAGACAGGTTAGGTATGAGGACTCTAGTTGGGTGAAATTAAAAACTCACATCAGACTGTCTTTGTACCAAACTTTAGCTTAAAGCAGCTGAAAGCATGAGAGTGTGCTGCAGTTCGGAGAAACTAATGTCCTTCCATAGACAATTTATTCTACCAAGTTAAGATAAATTCAATGACTACAGTCAGTCATACTTAAAAAATATTTCCCAAAATAGCTCATAGAAAATGTTCACCATGGTGTCTGGTGCTTTTGTTTGTAACCTGTTGCCAAATAACAGGGCTGACAGAGCACTACACTGCTAACTAGAACATGATCTTACAAACTCACTGGCTACAATTCACCTGTGGGTGCTACATTTCATCCCCTACTGGAATGGTATATATGAAGTCATTAATTTTTCTCATAATTAATTTTTTTTTCTGTAACAGTTTGTTCACAGAACAACTTTCTTGTTCTGAATCTGTTGTGACTTAGACCCATGATAGCTTATACCATCTCCTTGCTCGTATTTGTTGAATAAATGTTCTTCTTCCTGTATGATTGCCTCTCTATAATTTCACTTTGTATAGAGGAGGATTATTACTACTTTTACAGAGAGCTTTTCTGTTAAGCAGAAAAGTTAACTGTTCCCTCTGGAATCTTGCACACTTACCCCACAATTCACTATCATCCAGCTTTAGCTCCAAAATGGCTTTGTATTCTAACGTTCATTCAGTCAAACAGGTCAGATGAAGTGTCATGGAGCACAGGATTAAGGAGCTTTCCACTGACTTGCCCTCATGCTGTCATTTGCACATGGGCAGAAGGGTTATAAAGATTTCCCTTCCTCAAAGGGAATTTTTATGCTTTATGTGTAGCACTGGTACAAATGAGGAAAACAGACGGGTAAGAACAGTGTGCTGCCGGGCATCCCCAGTAGGAATAACCAAGAGACCCTGTCATGGAGGAACTTCAACGAGCAAAGGGTTCACCATGCCTTTGTTAAGATGGAAATGCAGCCCACAGCACCAACACAAAGTTCAGTCAGAATCTGACACTCTGTTTGCAGTTCGTTTTTCTTGAGCCTCAGGAGAACAAGGGTGATAGAGCAGAGACAAAGCACAGGGCAGAGCTGGAATCCTTCCTCCACTTATCAAAGCATCATCAGAGAGCAAGCATCAAGGAAAATAAGCACTATGATGATCCATGCATTAACTTCCTGCCCTCCAAGGTCAGCATTTCTTAAGCCATCCAGGGCATTACATTCTCTGCACAGTCTCCAGCCACTTAGCAATGGACGGCAAAGGAAGTGAAAGCTCTAATGGGATGAAATGTCAAAGAGAGCTTTTTATTTAAAGAAATAGAGAAAAGAAAAGAAAATGGATATTTTAACTTTTATCTCAGAGTTAGTTAATTTTCACACTTAACTGCTGAACTGGCTAAATTCTTTTCTTTTCTTAAGGACCTTTATAAATTTCATCATTAATAAAATCAGACATTCAATTAGCAGGGAATTTCTGATTGCTACTGAGATTTCCCCCACGACAATTTCTCTTTTTTCACTCTTTCCAGTCTCTCTCTTTATTTTCCCCTCCTACCCCTATGTCCCCCCTCTCCTGAAAAAGCAGGGGAGAGTGAAAACTGACTCCATTAACCTCTGTCATTACCTAAATCCATCTCTTAATTAATAGGAGTTAATATGATTAATCAAAATAATGAGACAAACCTATTAAATTAGGGTGTTTAAATTACAAATGGAAGTGGTAAAGGCAAAGGGGCTGATAACGAATTGCTGCAGTCAGAGATGGGGTTAGTTCTTGAAATGATATGTGACAATCAGCAATCAAGCATGAGGGGAAATCAGCAAGATCCATGTGTGAAAAATATTCTGTATGCACAAAGAATGATGTTGTTTAAATGCCTGGTAGTATTTCTGAGGATCAGCTCTCTTAGGGTAATATTTTAATCCCTTACATGGCAGCATGTAACACAGATAGCATTATCACCAAATCTTTTAGCTTTCAATTAGCTTCCACAGGGTTAGATGACACACATTTAATCCACTTAAAGGTCCCCACTAGAAGTTGGTGGCAACTCTGAGATACTTTCTACCCTTACTAACGCTATCCCACAGAGACAAGATAGAAAAGATTACAAATTTTTATACTAGAGGCATGTAGCTTGTGCAAAAGCCTGCAGTCACAGTAGTCCTTTACCTCTGATCCTGAGTTTCCTTGAGACCTCAGGCAAACCTCATGAACTCCTTTCCCTTGCTTGGTTGATTTAGATATACTCTGCCTAAATGCAGTTCCATATTTTCTCCAAACTAGAATGTTGAAATCTGGCGAATTCTGTCACTGTGGTCCTCTGTGTGCTGAAAGGAAGTTATGCCAATAGTGACTTTTTCATAAGAGCTCACAAACATAAGTTTCTCATTGGATTTCCATTATACCTGCTTTAAATAAAGCCTTAAAATCTGATTTATTTGTTACAGACTACCAATTAAAGTGAAAAAAAAATGTTTCTACACCAGTTAAAGGGTCATCACTGTAACAACAGTGATATTCATTCATTCTGGGAGGTGATTATGTAGAGTTTCAAATCTTCCCTTCACAGAAAACCACATTTCACACATTTTATTTCAATCAAAACTGCCAGCAAAGGAATTAAATGTACCAGGACTGATAAAGATGGCAAACCAAACTACAGACTGCTTTCAAAATATATAGACATCAGACTAGAGGAGGAGATGGTGTTAATGAGTATTTTTCAGGCACAAGGAACATGAAGAGGGGAGAAAGCAAACATGTGGATAGCACATTTCAAAACAAATCCAACCCCTCCACAAATCATTATTATGTTATTTGTAGTCTCTCTGTAAAGCTGCCACCACACTAAAGACTCTGGGGTTAATAAAATACACAGTTGATGAAGATTCCTTGCAATATATGATTTATAGACCATTTCAACTGCCTTAAAATGCTGCAAAAGGCCAGGACGTGCTTCAAATAGCAGAAGAAACCTCCCACTTCCTGGCACTGCACTGGAGTGGCAGCAGGAGCACAGGGTGGGATGAACAGGAGAGGAAGGAAGACCTAGTGGGAAGCCAGCAAGAGGGGAGATGGCAGTTTAAAGCTTGATAGCCAGGGAAGATGAGAGTGGCAGGAGGAGGAGGTGTGGGAAGCTTGTGTTACAGCCCCAAAATGCCCATTCCTAACTGGCTTCAGAACGAGTTTTAAAAGGGCTCAGACCGTCTTTTGGCATTTGAGAACGTGCTGTGGGAACTTGAGGAGGAGAATGGTGATGCAGCAGAAGGAGGTTCATTATTATTTATAATCTCATATTGCACATTTTGTTTTATTTACTATATCCAAGCTTTTCAACTTTGTAACTCAAACAGGCAAAGGCACAATCTTTTTCCAGATTTTCTATTTCTCAAGCCAGTAATACCCAGTTAATGAGTGCATCAACACATATAAAATGATGAGAAGGAAATAAGGGAATAGAGAGGAACAGAGAGAAGATTTGGACAGTAATAAATGACACTGTAGACATTGTTGCCACTTCCTTGTAGAATTTCAACCTCCTATATTAAAAGTTCTTCACCGGAAAACATATGAGTGTTGAGAGTGACTGTGAACAAGCAAAGCAGCTTGCTAAAGAAGTTTGGAAAGAACATTTCCAGTGCATCATGTGAAAAGCACAAGTATTTGAAGGTTGAGGAGGAGCTGAAAGCGGATAAAAGAATGAAGATTTCTGCAAAGGACAGAGGGATGAGGACACAAAATTAAAAAGATTATCAGAGATAAAATGCTTTCAGCAAGACAATTGTACAATATGCTTGCCTGTGCTTGGACAAATGAACAGGAGCTAGTAGAGCATAGCTAGTGTCAGCCAAACACAAGAAATGAAATAATAAGTAATGTTTTGAAATGCCCACTTCCCACAGAATTGATCTGATGCTCATGTGTCACCAGATAACTACCATCTTCCTCTCAATCCCCTTGAAAGACAACACAACCATCATGACAAGGTGCTACTCCATTTCTACAGCTAATGTCTCTTTTTATACACACATAGCCAAAAATTGTAGATACACTAAGTTATAATGAAAATAAATAATAAAAAATCATTACCATTTCTTGTTTTTCTGAGCCATAGCGCCCAGGAACTTGGACCAGCGCTACCTCTTACACTTTTAATTCAATTCTTCTTCCATCAAATGCAAGCAGATTACAATATGGCCCTCTAACAAAGACAACCCATTAGAGAGCAGGATCTGAACACTCTAGGTAGCATCTGATGGCCCCTCTCCTCTAGTCCCCTGCCAACACGATCTTCTCAGAGCAGGCAGTCACTAGACACCTTCATCTGAACCACTACTGGAAAGTGCCTGCTGCACAGCTTGATGCAAAAAGACTCTTATTCTTAACATTTCCATTCATTTAACAATTCGTATGTCACACAAGTGTCATGTCCTTTGATTCCTGCTAAATTTTGAGCCTCTTGGTAATGCAACTAAAACATAAATAAGCTGTTTTTTTTTTTTTTTTTTTTTTTTTTTTTTTTTTTTTTAACTGATTCCAGACTGTTAAGCAGTGCTAACAGCAAAGGCAGAAGCATTCTGACTTCCATCAGGAAGGCTTAAAATATTCCAAACTCTCATACAGGGCCAATCAGACTAAGGCTATTGCTAATTAGTGACTTTATTTTTCATAACCATTTATCAGATGAGCAACAAGCAAAGGACACAAACCCCTCTGGCTTAAGAAGGATATATTTCCTAAGAGAAATGAAAGAAAAATCCAGCTTCACTTTATGCTGTTTTGTTTTGGTTTTGAAAATGCTGTAAATATAACCTGTAAGCACAGCCACAAATCCTCTACATTTCCACAGGAGAGCAATAGAAAAGCAAGGGAATGGACAGGCTGTTGCTAGCAAAGAGATATTGGCAAATTTTATACAGCTAAATACAGATTTTGTGATGAATTCCCACCCCTTTGAGTAAGAACAACTTCAATATGTCAGATTTTCAGACTCAAAAATCACTCTACTATTTTGTGCTCAACTTGGAGAATGGAGAAAGGAGATCTTAAATTTCAGCTTAAAATTTAGAGTTTAGGTTCTAAAGATGGAGTTGGGATTACCTTCCCCTTCCTGGTATGCCCCCAAATTTTGCAAAAGTTTTGTGGAGCTTTGTCCTGCCATCTGGCCAGACTCTGCAAATCCAGCTATTCTCCCTCTGTTTCCCTCAGTCAGCTGTAGAAGGTCCTGCAGTGGAAACATTTAATCATTAGATGGATGATGAACAAGCCACAGAAATATCCAAACCTCTCTCTTATAGTCCTCCTAGTTCTATAGGTCCCCTAGGAGGACAACGCAGTCAGTCGGGAAATCCAGAAGAACCTTGGGATACACTCTGAGGTGTCTCTCAGGGAAAAGAAAACATTTTCAGAGTCAGTTTTACTGCTTTGATGGTATTACTTCTAGGACTGCAAAAGGACTCTTTACCTCCACTTCTTTAGGCCTTTTTATTGTAAATTACTCCTGCAGCTTCTAATTATCTAATGGTCCATTCAAGCTCTGGCTTCTTTGCCTAGACTACTGTCAACGGGAATCAGTCAGTGCCAGCCATGGTTCTGGTCCAGATGTCCATCTTCAATAGATGGAGACAAATTCACTCCAAAAGCCAAACAGCCACTTGAGAACACTTCCCAAGTAGTAGCAGTGCTGGATGAAAACCAGTGCTATAGAAATAAGGCACCTTGCATTTCCTGAGTCACATGCTCTGGGTGACCCTGCGTGTGCAGCGGGGTTGGACTAGATGATCTCTAGAGGTCCCTTCCAACCTCAAGCATTCTATGATTCTATGAGTCTATGATTTACATGAATCAGTACCAGTAATGTTCCTTCCAGGGAAGGCACAAATCCTCCCAGTTATTTAAACAAGCACAACATTAATTCTAGGAAGTGGAAGATGGTGAATCAGAGATCTAGTCAGATCTTCAGTAGCACTGAGGAGCAGCCCCTACTTAGGCCAAATAGGCAGAGAGAGGGATTATCTCAAGCAAATAACTCTAGGACAATGGCACTGACAACAGGAAGATGGAGCAAATGTAATGGGAGGACTTGCTTGTAATGGGACGGGCAAAAGTCCCAAGGTTCACAGCTGCACATGAAAGCACCACACATCAATTGACAGCTCCATCCTTCACACAGAAAGCAAACAGGTGAAGGAAAAAGCCTGTAGCCTTTTGCAGCCTTGCACTTCTTTCTGGAGAGAATGATGCAAATCCACTAATCCTCCCTCTGATCCTACGTAGACTTCTTTCATTTGCCATGTGCAGCAGCCTAAGCACGGAAGGCACTTGCAAGAACAATAAACAGAGATGTCTCTCCCGCTTAAGCTGCTGCCACGGGTCTGACTATGCTCAGGCAACCATTTAATTATCTCCCAGACCTCTCCCTGGCTACCTTTTCAGCATCTTATCCATAGAACTACTCATGGTCTATTCTTTTCCTTCTGTCTTTGGCATAGCCAGTTCTCTTGGGATACACTCAATTTGTTGACATCTAAATGTTCTACCACAGCTTATTGCTCTGAGGAACCCCATGCTAGGAAAAGTTCCCCGACTTGCAGTGGACAACACACAAGCCGGAAGGTAGGAGACGTGCATGGAATATGGGAGATTTGGACTCAAGTTCATGATCTGCATTTTTTGATCAGAGATTTGAACTTTGCTCTTGCTCAGCACAGCTAAATTCTTTGTTTGATGTAAATTCTTCTTCTGGTTGGAGCTCTTTTGCTCAGTGTGAATTAATAAGTGCTTCTTTGGCAAGGGCCTGGGGAAGATCCCAGACCAAAACTGCTCCAGTAAATATTTGCAGTGTCCCATGTAAGTATCCTGACCATTTGGATATTGGCCATCCTACAGGCCAGAGATTCTTTCCTTCCCTTTGACAAAGCTTAATAGAATCTGCTTTAATCCCCCATGGAACAGGAAAAACAAATATGAATCACAAAACAATTCATTGGACTTGAGAAAACGGTATGTTTGAGAAAAGGTTTTAGTCTACTGACACTCAGGCAGACTTTGCCCGCTGCCACAGAAACACTGTTTTCCCTGCCAGCTCTAAAGCTGCTCTAGTCAGGTGCGTGTCTGAACTGAGCTTATAGAAGGTTTTGTGAGGCCATTCTTCCAGCTTGCTCCAGGTTCATCAGCAAGCAGCAAGAAGAGCTGCCACTTCTTCCAGATGAATTAAGATGAAAGAATAGGGCCAGTAGGAGTAGATGATATGAGAAAGGCTTAAAACACTAATACTATTAAATCAGTTGTAGTGCCATTTCATCAGAAAGAAGACAAGGGTAAAGGGCACAGAGTAGTTGCAAGGGTCACTGACCTCAGTCGCAGCTACTGTGGGAACGCAGCATTACTGCCAGGAAAGCAGCACCAGTATTCAGAAAAGGATCAGCTGTGGCCTCAGCTCTGTGCTAAAGAAAATCTATTGGAAGCACAAAAAAGAAGAGGGGACAAAAGTCCATGTCTACTGTGAGAAAGCAACAGGACTGTGCTGCAGTTCTTTGATGAAGGCTGCACCCAAGCCTCCAGCTATTCAGAACAGTAGCTCTGGCTGCAAAGATTTTTGCTTAGTCCCTATAATCTACTGAAAGCAACTCTTGCCACACAGACCTCCTTCAGTCTCCTCATATTGGTCTTTCTCCTTTGTGCCTCTATGCCTCTCATATCTTCTTGTATCTGTTTGCCTGTCATCCACCTTTACTCAATAATTTTAATTCAAATTCTCCGAGCACTTCCATGTCTTTCACTTCCATTGGATCTGCAAACTCATAGGAGCAGAGAAGGGGGACCCTTTTTCTACTTGCACCTACTGAGACTTCTTTTGGACCCTCTTAATTTTCTCTACCTTTCCATATTTACTCTGACCAGCAGAGAAGGGCACAAATAGCCCACCTGCATTCTGGGTTGAAGCGATCTAGAGCAGTATGGAGCAAGTAAGCTCTTAAGCAGAGTCAACAGCTCTGAATGTAGATTGAGGGGCCAGAAAACACGATGGAGATACAGCAGGTTGGCCTCAATGGGAAAGCTAACTGAAGGTAGTAGGTTGGAAATGCAAGCTATGCTGTTAACAGAAGCTGCTTTCTCATGACCAGAAACACACCCATACCCAGGGAGCACAAGTTAGAAAGATGCATGAAAATACAACATCTGGTCATCCTGTTTGTTCTTTTTGAACAGTGGCATAGAGAGGCACTACAGGGTCAGAGGATAGAACTTAGTATGAGGATAAAGACAATCCTTAGTCAACAAGGATCTTTTCAGCATGTTGCTCACAGACTCATATAGGAGGGCAAAAGAGATCGTCTAGATGCCCTCCCTTATATTTCAGGTCACAGAATTATACTTTGAACATAATGGTAATGAGTTGAAGTAACTCAACTGGTAAGGCACTGCATGGAAACTGATGATATTCAG
This sequence comes from Nothocercus julius, assembly GCA_013398735.1. Taxonomy (NCBI): domain Eukaryota; kingdom Metazoa; phylum Chordata; class Aves; order Tinamiformes; family Tinamidae; genus Nothocercus; species Nothocercus julius. The sequence goes on from VZSV01000079.1 coordinate 2,384,395, forward strand.
AACAGAAAAGATCCTTGCTGGTCTTATCAACCATTCAACCATTCTTATTACTGAAAGAAATGCATCTAATTTTTGACATGAACAGCTCTGATTATAGCTTCCAAATGTTGGTTGCTATTATTATGAAAGGACCTTCTAATCAGGAGGAAAAAAACCATATATCGGATATTTTCTCTGCATGTAGGTACTTCTACACTAATAAATCATGTCTCAGTGTTTTCAAGAAGCCAAACAAATTGAGCTGTAATTGCTCACTCCAAGTCAGCTTGGTGCCTCTACTGTGCTCTCTTCAGTTCTTCTACACTCTTGTTAAAATGCCAATGCTACAGCTATATGCACTGTTCTCCTAGCAGTCTGCCAATACCATACATTTAGACAAATATCACTCCCTCTTCCTGCTCCTGAGGCCAACTCTAAGGAATGTAATTGCCTTTTCCAACATGTAGGAACAGAACGTGTATTACTTTGTATATGACTGTAATGCATAATTTGTTAGAACCAGACTTTCTCCTACACATGATGCTAATCACTGTATAGAAAAGTATTTCTCATTTTCCACTTCCAGTAATTTACATTATTCACTCTCAGTCTTATGACACTGCAAAATTTAAAAATCATCTGTGGTTTATAGTTACGTCAAATCATGGATGAACTTGTTGAATGACATAGAATCCAGCCTCAGTTCTTTCCCAGGCTCTCAGACACTCTGTCATTCAGTAATAATTCCAACAGATGATGCCTTTGAGGTCTATAAGCTAACCAGTTCTTAATCATTTAACAGCTACTTTACTAATATTTTGTAATAGCAATTTGTAGTCAGAGAATCATGCAATACTTAGTCAAACGCTTTATGAAAGTTTAAGTATGTTACATCTACGCCTTCACCAATTTTTTTAGATTATATTCTTGATATCAGTTTTGTTTTACAAGACGTAGTTTCCATAAAGCCATGTTAGTTGGTATTATGTTCTTTATATACATACATACATATATATATATATTCATACATTCTTTAGCAACTGTCTTCCATATCAGATTTTTCACTACTCGCTTGTTCTTTTTTGACTTCTGGCATACAAAAGCAATGCAGAATGCAGCCCTAGTGTGGCTGGGAATAGAATGGGACAAGCGCAGAGAAGGAAATGTGCAGTGGTGCGGCCACTCCCACTACTACCACTAAACAGAACTAATAAGAAATTACTGCCCTCTTAGCTGGCTCCACTTCCATATTCAAGGTGAGTCTTCCCCAGGTGATTTCATAGTCGCTGGAATAGTGAAGGGAACCCCAAATGAAATTAAAGCTAGTATAAGCAATTCAGAGATTTCCTAAGACCCCTGACCTGCTCGTTTAAAAGTATTTTCTCATTTGGATATTGTTTTACACTCCTCTGTAATAACTAATGGATGGGAGACGCCTGTGGATCTTCATGTGGTACACAAGCATATTGTCCTTTTCAAATAGAGGACAAAAATAATTTTTGCATGTGTCAGGTTCTGCAGTGGTTAGCTAAACTACACAAGACCTTGCAGGATTTTTTTTTTTTTTTTTTTTTTTTTTGGTCTAGGACATACAGTTTTGAAAGTCTCTTCCATTTTCCCACTATGGATTAGATTATATGTTCTTCTA
>VZSV01000079.1:2386097-2410259 GCA_013398735.1 Nothocercus julius
ATTACAGAGACAGAGAAACAGAAAGAACAGAAAGGGATTTCAACTCTGATGCTTTGTAAAACCTTAAGTTTTAAGTGAACAAACAGGAGCTTATTAAGCAGTATGACCTTGGAATAATGCTGCAACTCAGTTCTACATCTGGGTCCTCCCATCAGCCAACATAGAACTTAGGACGCTGAGCAAGCTTATGGGACAGTGGAACATTTAAAACATAGCTAAGTGCTTTTGGGTGCCATGAGAAAGTTACTATAGGACTGTAAGGTATCAAGGTTCATATACGGGAAAGCCAAAGAGTCTGCTCTCAGACTCATTTCCTCAACACAGAACTATACCTTAGACTCTCACCACATTTCTCCATCTCCTGGTTGAAGGGGCTTCACAAGTATGAAAACTGAACCTACAAAAGCATGAAACAACAGCCTGTTATTCCCACCTCACAGCTCCACAGTCTGAAACTTTTGGCAGTTTCCTCAAGAGGTGAAAGAATTCAGGATCTCTATCAAAAAAAGTACTACTGTGCTGCAGCCAGATACTCAGCACTTTCATGTGTATCTGTCACTCTAAGACTGTACAGCGAGCATTCAGGAGCAAAACCTTCTGTTGAGGCAGAGGAAGAAACATATTGAGCATGTCCCCATTCACAAGTTACAGAAAATCAGTCATTTACAATCTAGCTTGAGTTAGCTACTCCCCTGCAAGCACCTACGTGCACAAGCTAGTCACAGCATGAAATAACTACAACTGCCAAGCCTCTCACTGGCGTGCCAGCCATTCTTTTCAGTCTCCGCTACTATCCAGAAGAAAGTGATTCTGTGCTGTGTCAGAATTTAACATAACAGCTGAATATTGCTTACACTTATTCATGCTACTGAAGTCAGTGGAATGTCAGGAGTCAGCTGTGCTGGATTCATATCAGCATCCAGCACATATATTTCTATGAGCCTGTGCAAACGGTCTGCATGGAATAGCTGTGTTGTTGTTTCATCCCCTTGAGAGCCTGGGCTCTCTTCACTGACTCTCTGCCATTCTTAGAAAGAAGGGAACACTGTTTAAAGAGGTGACTTTGAAACGGCTCTCCAGATTTCTCAGGACTCTTTAATCTGGCATTAAAACAAGATAGGCACAGGAAGGATTGCCAAGTGACCGTGGTGCCCTGATGGGCAGCAACCACATCTTGTGTGAGGTGACAGAGGGAATTTCCCAGGAAAAACTTGCTCAACTCTGCTTCTTTCCTCCCTCCCCCCAGGTCAGTCACCTGCATTCGCACATACATGAAAGGCTGCAAGGTGAGTTTCCAGCAGTCCCATCCCTGTGCTCAGGCCACTGCAGGGAGCGTGGCAGCGTGAGCCTCCAGGAGGGACAGCAGGCGGTGACAAACTCCCGTGCCATCAACAGCTCCTGGGGTTCGCTTCCATCAGCAGCCAGTTCCTGCCCTCGGGGCAGCTCTCGCCGAGGTAGCCCCAGTTCCACGGGGCTGCAGCGGGTGACAAGAGCCCCGCCGTGCCGCAGGTCTCCGAGCCGCCCCCCTGCCCGCCACCCACGGCCACGGCGGCCGCAACTGTGGGGTTTTGGTGCCGCTCTGTGGCCACAGGCTGGAAGAGCAGGTGCCGCCCTCCCGTGCCGGAGCCGCGGCCGCGGCCTCGAGGTCAAAGCAGCGAGCGAGGCGGACCCGCTCGGAGGAGTTGAGCGGAACGGGCGGCCTCACTGGCTCTCCTTCTGAGTAGAACTACAGGGCTGTAAGTTTGCACCGTGTTTCTAATATAGGGGAGAGTGAAAATGCCACGACGGATTATTTGTTATTTAGGGGAAAAAAAGGCTTTCACAAGCCTGCCTTTTTCTCAAGGGTAATGAAGGCTGCCAGCCTCTGCTTGACCAATCCAAGGAGCCCTGCACTGCACAGGCAAAGGCAGCTTCTCGCCTGATCTTCAGTGGGTGGAGGACAAGGAAGGGAGAGGTCACATTTACATGAATGGGAGACATTTATTCATCATAAAAAGAGCAAGATCCACTAGCCTTATTTTGTTCAAATCCGTCTATAAAAACATGTGGGGAAGAAGCGTAAGGGGACAGAGTATGTACTTGCGAATATCGCCGACAAACTATCAAGCAACACTCCCAAAGACTCCAGCTGATAAAACATTGTCATAAGCAATCTAAACACCCATGCCCAGGAAGGGGCAGGCCAACTTTCCACCTGGTGGAAAGGAAACACTGTAGACCAAGACCATCTCCTCTGAGCTAGACTTGGACTCCATTATTCACGGAAGTTATCTCCATTATTCTAGACCTCTTTGAAGCAGCAAGAAGCCTTCATCCACTTGAAAGCACACTCATACATAGATGTAAATCTTTTGTTGTCTCTACCTCCAGAAACAGGGCAAAGTTAAGTTGGAGCACTCCTGGCTCCCCTGACCGCTGGAACAATTTATGTATTATTAACTTGAGTTGTATCTGTATGAGGGGCTTTCACGGAAAGTCATATATCCCAGAACTAGCCTCTTGAAAAACTTACCTTGCCACTAATCTACGATGCCTTTTGTAAAGAATAGTGGAGGTTAATAATGTTATCACCTCCTCTGAGGCTTGTGCTGAAGTAGAATTCAACACTGGCAGATATCCCACATCCTGCAGCCCAGCTGAGAAAGCAGGTCTACACAGCTTGCTAAAAATGCCAGTTAGCAAGAGAGATCAGAGTTAGCTTTGTCCATATGGAAACACAAAAAAAAAAAAAAGCAAAAACTGAAATTATTGATTAGAGATTCCTATATGCAAGTGAGTTGCGCAGACCAGTCTTCAAGCCCCAGTTTGAAAGAAAGGTCTCTAGTAGAATAGACCAACAATTGCCACTCTTAGCTACATGAAGTTTCCTTAATAGTTAACTTCCCAAAGACAATTTTAGGCTGCCAAACCCAGGAGAAGTTTTTACCAAAGTTTTGTACTTTGTGGGATAATTCAGGCACACTAACAAAAGGCTTTTGCTGGAGAGGGAGAGGCAATAAATGAGCAATATAATACTTAAATAGAAATATTATTTTTATTTATATGCGTTTTTCTTTTTAAAATTAATCTGTTTAAAATTCATTTTGAGAAAGGGCAAGAAATAATGGTTCTCTGTTAACACTTTCAGGCAAACTACTAAACTGGTATAACTCAATGTCTAAACATCGTGTTAAAACAAGAAACCTTTTTTGACAACAGAAGCCTTTTTCTTAGTTCAGGGAGATGTTTTAACTTATTCGACTAGTTTACTTCAAAGACTTGTTCACTGTAAGATGAGAAGCCAGTTGGGAGTTGAAAAGGCAATAAAGCTCATTTTCCTTTTCCAAAATATTAAGAAAAATGAGATGAGAGAGTATAAAATAAGGTAGTTCTAAAATACTGAAAGCATGAACATGAACAGAAACAATCTGTTCAATTTCCCAACTATAGAGGTTTTTTCTTTTAAATTCAATTTAAATGAAAAGCATATTCTTTAAATAAAGCTTGCTTCAAGAGTCTGGATAGATAACTAATAAAAAAATTAAAGCTGCTTGTACATCGTAATTTAATTCTAATTTCCTTTCAATTAGATCTCGACAAAAAATAATCTTTTGGAAAAAAAATGATGATTTTCTATTATAATAAAATGTAAAAATTAGGAAATTAAATGTATGCATATTAAACTATATACCTGCTTGATATACAGATATATCAGTATTTTCTCTTGGTTAGAATGAACAGAATCATACTTAGCATACTAAACTGTATGTATTTGCTAAGAAAAATGTTAATGGTGATCTCCAAATTAAAATTAGCATTTCTTCAGCAATTTAAAATGTAAACTTGCATAATAAGTTTAAAATACAGTAAAAATCTCATTTCTAGTTTGCCAGTTTAACTCTTACATCCGAAACCATGTGCCCTATATATTTCTAGAATGGAAATACTATTGGACAAAGAAATTGGATTTAAACTCAATTTGTTAATCCAAAAGACAAGAGAATGGGTCCCTTGGATTACATTAATATTTTTAGAGTTACATGATACTCAAGAAAAATCTTGACTTGTCCATGGACATTTCTTTGACTAAAATTCCTGCTCAGGAAAAACATAAGTTTATCATTGCAAGAATAGCAAGTACTGAGCTTTTCTTATTACCTTGCTCCAGGCAATTGAGAAATAGTACAAAATATCAGCATTCTTCCTGAACTTTGGAACAGCAGAGATGCATGGAAATATTCAATTAATTTAAACACTTTGGAAAAGAGGTTTCTTGCTACCTGATCTCCCAGACTGCTACAGCTGGACAGGTTTTCTTGAAATTGCTTAAGGATAGTTTTCAGATAGCAGACATTTTTTCTTTTAAAGTTATGTTATTGTTAAACATGAAAAAGACCACCACGTAACTCAAAAAGAAAAGATTTTGATTAAAAAAAAGAATAAAAAATGAGATACTGCATTTTTCAAATCATACTGAAAATTTATAAATTATACACTTCCAAGACAGTATAATGTGGAGAGGAGAACTTCCAGCTCTCTAATTTCTATATTTGATTCTGAACCATAAGCTGTTAAACCTTTACTGGTCACCATGTCGAGTGCTGCTATTTTAGCACAGTTTAGGATTTACTATTTTAGTTCTAAGTTACTGCTCTATTGCAAGGTCCAATACTTCATTTCCAACTAGATGGAAATACTTCTTTCAAAGACTCATTGTTATCTTTGTATCCAAACTGTTACCTGTCAACAGAAATCACTTTCATTCCTCTGTAGACTCCAATGACAGTGAAAAGATTTCCTAACAAACATAAGCTGTAAGAAAGGCACAGGAATTTGAGCATCAGTTCAAATAGCGGGTATCTAAGCAATGAAAGTTTGATTTTTGTCTGAAGACATAACTTTTTTACTAGTTTACGCATCTTGTTCCCTGGCATGCCATTTCTGTGTTACCTTTGTCTAGATAAAATGCTGTATTTTGAATGTATTGAAATCAGCAAGCAAAAGTCCCCTTACCTTCTTCAGGGCCTGCAGCCTATACTCTTTAAGACAAAGTGAACAAAACTGGAGCAATGCCATCCACCCTGTCAGCACTAGTCCATAACAACAGAAACAACAGAGACCTCTCTTTGAGATAGTTTGAAGGCAAGTGCATCAACGTAACAATACCATCAAGGTGGTACTAGTTAACTCTTAGGGCACACTGATTTTAAGTCATTTTTGTCAGGGTCTGTGACAAAGAGTTTAGTTGCACAGGTTTGTGCCAGACATTACAGCATCTACAGCAGAGAGGAGCCCATCCTGGAGATCACTTCAGTTGAAACCCATGAGAATGGCAGGTGCACATCAGCGACATCTACATCAGCTGCTGGCACTTCAGGCAATTTCTTCAAGGCCTGAGCAGATTAAAGACCAGCCTCCATGGGCTTAGGCTAAAAACTGGCCCCCTTGTACTCAGAGGCATAGTATCTAGCAAGGGGATACCTCAGAGAGACTGGCTTTACAACTGCACCTCTGCCTGGCATGTAACACAGGAATGATTCGAGTGAAGTCTAGATTCCATTACTTTTTATAAAATACATATTTTGTATTCCTTATTGCAGCCATTTACCTCCACCACAAAAATTCATCACCTAGGTAGCTCCTTGTCTACTTTATCCAGGTACAATCACAGTAAGATTTTTCACAAAAGCCTAAACACTACTTTGGTGAAAACTGCATTGAAAGTGTGATTGCTGGGAGCTCTCCTCTGTCCCTTCTGCAGACTGGCCTTGCATCAGTAGTTTTTAAATTTTCTCTCTTTTATGCTTTGACCAAATGAGTTTAAAAACTGACTGGATGTGCTGATATCCTCAGCCAATATTATCCTTCTAAACTATTAAATAATCCTCTTCCTTTCTCTTTATTTCAGTATATTGAAACCTTATTGCAGTAGAGGAGTGTTTAATTTCTTCTAGCTCTTTCACCACAATTATTGTATTTCATTCTGTATGCTTACCAGTCTCATCTTTCAATACGCATTTCAGCAGCTCTTTTTTTTTAATTTTAAATATAAAGTCTGTGAGATTACAGACTGATTAAATGCACTTGCAAGCTTCCTATTTCTGATTTCAACTTGGGACATGACACTATTCTCAGAAGGCAACATTCCATGTTAAAAATAAAAATAAAAATCAATGGCCATGACCTTTCTGGCCTCTGCTTGAAGACACTGCCTGGTTGCTTTTGCATTTTAAATTTCATTTTGCAACAAAGCTAATTTTTTAATGGTATTCCTTTTGAAACTATGGGGAATTACAGGACTGCTTTGCTTGTTCTCCCTTGTGAATCTCAGACTGAGCTGCCATATTCTAAATCATTTCTTACAGTCAGGCACTATTAATCACCCAGGGCTTTGCATGGCTTGGCATCATATTCTCCATTGATAATTCCATATATTTTTACAGAGATGGAAAGATAATCAAGTTCTTTGAAAATTATGGGGCAAATCAACCTTTTCACATGGAAATCTACTTAGGGACATATAAACTATAGCAGCTTTCAGGGCAGGGGCCAGTATCTTCTGTGTTTCTGCAGTGACTGGAACCACATTATATTGATTCATCCCTGTGTTTTTTCCTCCTCTCTAACAATAAGGATATCAGAAGAAAAACTAGTAGATTCACATTTCTACCTCACTGAGTCTGTACAATCAAACTGGAGGTAGAAGGATGAATTAGCTTCCTCTCAGAAAACAAGCACGAAGCACAGCTTTAAAACTGTAAAACACAGAGATAATTGATAGGAATGGCAGCAAAGCAAAGGCTCTGCAGCTCCATCAGGATTCCAATATAACGCAGCATCCTTGAGATCCTGCCGTTAAAGATCCACCTTCCAAGCTCACCAAGTTGCTTAGTAGACTTTGCCAAGAGCCTGACTCATCCTGCCAACTCCATCCCTCCTCCATCACTACAGATGGGATCGGTCCTGCTCAGGATGGAAAAATAATGGCTGTGTAATGTGGTTGTGCAGTCTCTGTTCCTGAATCAATTGTGTTAATAATACTTTAGGTGGATCTTATGGCAGTATACTCTAGTATCTTCCACCTGCATTCAATTTATTTTAAAAGGGAAAATACCACACCCTGAATCATGTTGGAGTATGGAAAATTTATTAAACAGTAATAGTCAATTCTAAAATAGTGTAAGAGCCTCCTCTTTGACTGAGATTCAATATTATTTCCATTGCCCTGTCTGTGGAGGTCACCTCCTTGTTATCTGTTCCTGCTAATTAAAAGATTAGGAGATCAGGAAAGTCACCCTGAGGAATCAGTTATTACCAGCAGTAACAACAGCTGGCAAAGTGGCAGAGACACGTGACTAACTGTCCTAACCCTCTTTCCTTTACACAAACTTCAAGTTCATCAGAAACCGCAAGGGACTGCATCCAGTCCTTAGTATGCTCCTTTTTGGCTCTGTGACCTATGAAATTTATGTCCACTTCTTCCAGTGAATTTGCTGCTAATGATGTCTTCCAAATGACTGCTTTCCAAATGACTGGTACATGCAAGCCCATGTGTCCAGCAGCAACCTTCACCTCTTACTAAAAACTACAAACTCGGTTCAGGTTTCAGATGCACATACACATGTGTGATAAAGGCCACTTTATTCTAGGTGTTGGGCCACTGTTTAGCAGGTACTTGCTACCCCAAGACACATTATTTTCCATTTCTTTTCAAGACAGCACCAGATACTTTATGTTTAGAATGGAGGATTTCAGTAATATGATGGCACCGTTGAACCTAGTACCATAAGTAAGATCTTTTGGCCCTCCAATTATTTAAACACTCGGATAATGTTGGAGCTTTCTTCTGCTAATACTATTGCTCACTCATACTGTACAGTGCCTCCCCCATATGGTCTTGCAAATGTTTCTTTGATCATATCACATCAGGGAGCAGCAGGTAGCGTTTAGGACAAAGACTGAGTGCTAAGACTCCCAAGGAAAGTTCTGACACATTACTGTAAGTGATGTGTCCTGCTTGTATTTATAGGCTGTCTAATCATCTGAGCCTCCTCCTTTTCCTCACAAATTTTGCTCTCTGGATTTCCCAGTCATCTTGCCCAATTCAACCATTTTATTCTATAATTCTGTCAGCTTATTCTGGGCAAACCACTAGCATCTGTGTTAAAGACTTCTCATGAACCTTTCTTGAAAGTGCTTTGAGAGCCATAGAGCACTATGAATTTCAAAATACCTTAAGTATTTTGAAATAAATTCCACATGATCTATTTCACATTGGGGCTTCTCTCAAACACCTACTGTAAAATACTATTGCTCACAGAATATCTTAGGACAATTTCCAGTATGAAATATCCTGTAATGTTTCATGTTTTCATCACCTTCAGTCACAATTACAGAAACCTTTCTAGCAGCATCATATATGTGAAAAGAAAAAACTTTTTTCCTGCTGGACATGAGCAATACCTCCTAAAGCTCTCAATAGCTATGAAGAGATTTCTGAAACCATTTTTATTATTCCACCCAGTGACTACTTTACCTTAAGAGCCATGCATGGGACCAAAACTTGCAGTCTGACTTGAGACAGGAGTTACTAGCACTACAAATGGAGCCATTTACAACAAAGCAGAACTGAACTGCCCAGTCATCTTTTGGGATACCTAAAATAGGACATCATCTTAAAATCTCCTGGAAGCCTCTTACTTAAAATCATCATCCTCTGGAAAACATGAAACATAGTTTGAAGTACTATACAATGCAACTTTAACAGTTTGAATACAGCATGTACCCTAAATGAGCAGCAGCCAGTCACAGGAGCTGGTAGTACCTCTCTCTCTAGGTTATCTGATAGGTTTTGTCAGTCATGACAATGAATTAGAGGGATTTCTGGCCTGATTCAGAGCAATTCATATGTTCAAAGGCCATATGAGTGATTAAGAGCCCCCTCAGTCAGTGATCTGTGAAGCATACTTGCACAGAGTTGAATTTCACCAAGCTCTGTTCTTGCCAACTGGCCATTTGGCTTAGGATTGGCAAGGAACATCAGCTCCAGAGAAATGCTATGCATCTAGCATACAGCATTCATGGCAAGTTCTCTGAATCAGCCAGAGGTAAAGATGCCCAGATTCACTGTTCATCTTCACCAAACTTTTCAAGAGGACTGGCTGACAGCCTTCTTGATAGAAGGATTAACAGTCTTCCATGATACAGACTTTATGCCTAGGTCCCTAAATTAATAGCCGCAGTCACTGAATTGTGTTCTAGTAAAAACTGTCAAGCCAGACACTGAGGTTTCTCATTTATTCACATAACTGCATTATAGAAGAGACTGGGCAGATTCCTTCCAGCTATGACACTCAGACATTACACCAATAAAATCCCTGCTCTGAAGCCTCTGCTGTGATGAGTGAATTTTTTTAAGGCTATGGATAAACCTGCCAATGGAAGGGGTGATTAGTACCAATCCATGATTGTAGATGTGCGATGGGAACATCTGTCTCAAGAGGAAAGACTGGCACACCCGGCATTTTGTAAAAGCCAAAGAACAAAGGCAACAGATGGTAGCAGTTCTCAGTCACTAGTGACTGGCTTGGACTCCTTTCTGGCTAACAGGTGTGAATAGCTCAATGATCAAGCCTGTTCCCTCAGATTTCTGCATCTATTTAAAGTTGAGAGAACTGCACATTTGGTGATAGCTGTTTTTAAAATTATCTAACAAAAAGCAAAACTAGTAACAGCACTCAGTTCCCGTCAAGATCAATAGGAGCAAGGATACTTAGCTTAGGCTCAGAACCTGCATCTTGCCCACTAGCCAGAATGACAACATACATGTTCTTTTAAAAGACCCATTTTTTTTCAGTGAGGTTCTGTCCTTCCACTAGGAGAGCTAGGAGAGTCTGACAGGGATAAAGACACCAAATAATCCAACAGCCAGATAACTCAGCCTCAGTCTCCTGAAAAAATGCTGATCCCTTTATTTTTTTTAAACCAATCTTGTGTGCCTATAGTTAATACTCCCAGTACTTGGAAACATAGAACAGAACAATAAACACATGTGCATTTCTTCTACCCAAAAATAAAACAGGCCTGCTGCCTGAAGACCTCCCCACCACCCAAATCTACAGAGCAAAACAAAGGCAAAGAACCACTTAGGATTCCTGGCAGCCTACTCCTTTCCTTGCACCTAAACAAAACCCTGCTATCTAGCAGGGAGAGAGGATGAATTAACATAACCACCTCTCCACGCAGCAATTAGCAAACGAAATCAAAACAAAGGAAATGTCCTCCATTAATCTTTCCCTGCAAAAGAGCACCCGACTGCCATATAATCCACAGCAATTAGCCAAATAATGGGAATGCAAGAGATTTATCTTGAAGCAGGAATTAGGGAGGGCACGATTAATGTACTGTACATCAAGACAGCAGGCAAAAGCTGGTGATCCCTCACGGCAGGGTTGTTTGAGGAGACAGAAAAGCCTAGTAGCTTGGTACCAGGTCAAAGGACATATACCCAAGTATTTCCCTTTGAGGCATCTGGAATACTATTGATTGATAATCACTGGATATGGGAGGATCAGCACTTGCATCCAGGCATATGGAAAGAAGTCTCAACAGTGCACCTAAGTAGTTTACCAATACATTCCATTAAGGAAGACTTGGTCTGCATGAGGCAGCAGAATGTGAAAAAAAAAAAAAATCTAAGAAAAGCAAAGACATGCTAAAGAGGATACAGTGAATTACTAGAGATACTGATGGTAGATCCCAGCTCGCCAGAAGGACCTGCTCTTTTGGGCCTGGTGCTATTTAGCAAGGTAGGTATGAGCCCATCCTCGGGATATGCAGCCCCTTTCTAAAAACAAGCATGGCAGTGTAACACCAAAGCTTTGTGCTTTTTCTGTGCGCACCAGTTCTTCAAAAATCATCCTGCTGCTTCAAAAGTATAAATAATCCTAAACACCCTATGGTGTTGGTGTTCCTTTGGGATACAGAAGAGTTGCTATGTTCTAGCCAGAAATGAGTGCATTTTAGTGACAGGAATGCATGACCATTCCTGCAGGGTGTGGGGTTTTTTGTTTGTTTGCTTTTTTTGTTTTTCTGAAGTTTGGTGCCACGAGGAGATTCCAGGACACCAAGAAGTCTAGCTGGTAAATCCTATAAGGATGGACAGATCCATGGAAGTGCTGAGAGAACTGACACTCTTCCTTACTATGTTCCTTTACCTCTGCACACTGGGAGCGGGGAAGCCAAGAAAGCTCCAGAATAATTTGTCCAATGGATAATAATTTATGAACAAAACTGGATTAGAAAGTGAAATGCCTCGTACTGAATATATCACTTCTGACTATTTGGACCTATTGAAATTGCAATTTCCATTGCTTTTTAATTCACACTTGCTATTTTTTCTGTCCACTTACACGGTTATTTTAGCAGGGAACTAACTTAAACTTGCAAAACAAATGAGAACTGAAGACTGACTCTTCTTTCAAAGCTAGAAGAGGTGCAAGAAGCTAAACCTTCCCCTGGAAGGGAAATTAGAGAACCACATAAATGAAGTCTCAATCTGCAAAACACCTATTTCCTGCCTTGGCATTAGCTGTATTTTTCTGAAGATGCGTTCTGCTTTCTTCCATTTCCTTCCTCCGGAATCACATGAAAACTGAACACCAAACATGGAACAACTCGAATGAACCCTACAAAGCACTTATTCTGCCATTTGCATCAGTGGAGAGAGGAGAGAGAAAAAACAGTTTTACTCTGATTGGATAGGCTGGCACAGGAGAAGACATTTAAGGAAGTTTGCAACGATAAAGACCTCTGCCAGAAAAATCTATACCAAAAGCAAACCCTTTATGGTTCTGTGACATTAAGTTACCCTAAGAGCTGGGCTCAACAAAACGCTTACTCTAAGTACATTTTCACCACTGGGCAAAATGAGACATTAGCTACAAGTCGAGATCCTGCAGAGTACCAGAACTGGCACTGAAGTGCTGTACAATTAATTATCTTCCTGTCTGTAAGTACCAACTTACAAAGTAAGCCAACAAGGAACCTGCTCTAGGCAACTTGTCTCACACGCATGTTGCTGTTATCAGGTCTTCTAGATATTTATATAGCACAACTAGAAATTCTGAGGGCTCAGTAATGAAATGTGTTCTGAAATTATGAGAATGAGTAGAGACTACAGATTGGGAATGCAAGAGATTTATGGGATTTATTGGGAATGCAAGAGAAGTTTTGGAAACAAATTTAATTCTTCTCCACTGAGAGTATATGGCTTCAGAGATCCCATCAGCAGCTCTACCTCTGTATCTTGATCCTTTACACAGAGCAAGTTACACAGAGACAAAGAAGCTGAGACAGGATGAATCCAAAAGTCATTCTAGAAAAAGCCTGGGTGGGCTCACATTTCTAACCCTATAGTCTTTTGACTGTGTCTCATTTCAGGGAAGCAGAGAACTTCCTTCCAAAATCCAAAGTCTGTCCCTAGCCACAGGGAGTGTATCACATTTCTAATAGTAAAAATAACGTACCTTGCTGCTACAGAATGTTACATGTGAGTGAGAGATTTAATCCACACTCATCTAGAGGAGTTATCAGAACCTTTCATAAGGGTTGAGAGCGATTTGAAAGACTCTATTCACAACAATGTTTCCATTTAATTTTCGGTCCACTTCCTTCTTATCTCTTTTTTCCCTTTCTCCTTCCCGCCATTCCTATCCCCCTCGAAAAGCTGAAAAATCTGTCCTCTATTATCTTGTCCTTTAAGCTTCATAAGGAACTCCTAGAATATACTGTATAGATCTCCTCTGTGTGCTTAGCATACTCAAGAGTGAGGGATGGGGAATGCAAAAGTAGACAAAGAAACTGGCAACAGTGGGCTAGTTAGAGCTATAGAACAACACAAACGTTCAGCTCCTGTAAAGTTCTCATGGATGTAATTCCTCTTTCTCTTGCTTTTCGTTAGCTGACCCAGGAGGGCCACACTTTGCCCTGTCTGTGGCTATCTAGTCTTGTTTCTCACAAAATCAGTATGCTGTTTCTCTGTCTCACATAGCTCTGCCTTTCCCACTGCACATATCAATCTCTCTTCTTTTTTTTTTTTTTTTTTTTTTCCAGCTTGTAATGTACTGTACTTCCTAATTGTCGGTATTCTTATGAAGAAACAACAGAACAGAGATACCATTTATGATCTCCTCTTTGTCGCATACCACAGTCACTTACTAGGCACCCTCAGTAACAAATCTGGAACTGTTTGTTACTCTCCAAGGCAATCTTCTTGCATTTTACCTTGGGGACCTTTCAAAACATGCATGAGAAGACAACAGCAGGTCCCTCAGTGCTGCCTCTAAGGGCATTCTTATTAGCAGCAACACCTAGATAGTGTCCAACCATTCAATTCTTTAAGCAGACATTTCCACTTTCTCCAACAGAATCTCTCACCCATTACTGCCAATTCTAGGACATTGCCATGACACAGAGATCAGCATGGGCCTGCCAAAATAGCACAGGACAGGCCTCAGTTGCATCTCTGACTAGTCACAAAACACAGTCCTCTGGACAGCATTCGTTTCTTGGAGAGTAAAGCAGAAAAGACTACTGAGCCAGTTTACCTGCCCCACTTACAGGATAGAAATGACAGGGGCAGAACAGAGTGAGCTGCTGGAGTTACTGCCTGCGTAGCTCAACTATCCAGCCATTTTCCTAGTGGGGGACAAGCTGCCATGCTTTTGTTGCCAGTCTTCAGCAACTAGTTTATTTGTAGCTTCTCTCTTAGCCCATTTCTGATTCATATTTTTAATGTTTGTCTAATTATCTACACCATCTAGTGTTTTCAGTTCAGAAACTCTTTCAATATGAGTACTGTCACTGAAATAATAGGCAAGTCCCCAAATTACCTGGTGTAATGTGTCAGGACAGAGGCAGCCATACAGGCATGGCCTGGCAGTATTCGGCTGGCCTAGGCTGCATAAGACTATGACCACCAAAGGCATTCTTGATTGCCTGCACCCCTAAAAAGGGACAGCTTTGTACATTAATCTGAAAGTAAGAAAATAATAAGTGGTTTAAAAAGGCTGAATGTTGAGATTTTCTTTACAACAGAGAGATTTGGGAAGAAACAAGTTCTCATAACAATGAGTATTGAGATTCTGCTCAGCAAAGCTGTGACAAATCGAATAGAGCATGGGGGGGTATTTGTTAATAGAGTCAACAGACAGAATGGATGGGTTTCTACAGGGAGAAAGACAGAAGTCCACAAACTTCAGCCAAATACTGAGAACCTGCTTTGCAAAATGTGACTGAGACTAACTCGGCAGGTCTTGGTATTGGGAGCTGAACTTGCAGCTTTGACAGGGCTGACTTTAAGGCGACCTTCAGTGGAGCTCCTTAACAGTGTATGCTGGGCAATCGCTGGTAAATCTTTATTAATTTTAATTGGCGGCACCCATTTATAAGAACCATTAAAAAGGATAAATTGAGCCCATCCGGCGTAATGTCTTTTGTTAATTAGTTTGTCAGCACTGTTTTAATATCCCCTAATGACTTCATATTTCAGGCCTGACATTAAAGGAGACGCTGTAAGAAAGGAAATGGTCTTATCACCGTGTACATTTTTTCTTTTTTTGAACAAAAAGTGTCCTTCCAGGCCTGGCCAAGGTTAGGTGCCATTTAACTCACGCAGGCAGGTAGCACAGGTCCTGGAGGGGCCCTGTCACCCTAGCCAAACTTCAGCTTGCTACTGACCAGCATGTTCTGCTGACTTTTTCTCTCTTTAGAGATCCATACAACAGCAGAAGAAATTCAAAGTCATCAGTCATCAAATTCCCACTCTCCACAGATTATCATAGCACTGTCTCCAGCTTGAAAATAAGATCACGGAGGAAAGATATGCGAAAAAACTGAGATACAATGGCAAAAAAATGCCTCCTTTAGGTACAAGCAGGATAAACACCTTTTGAGTCACAGGGTCATATATAGCACCAATATCCTAATATACCTTGGGGAACCAAATTTTAAGAAGAGTAGTTTGTTGGGCCAAGTGCATGGGCAAAGAATGCTTTGTGTATGAAACTGATTTGCAAAGGAAGATGAAAGAGAATTTTTTTTCTTTAAGTACAACATTTGGACTGGAATGAAAGGGAGTGAACAAATCTGTGGGTTTGATATCAGCTGTTCTCTGCTCCCTCTCCTGTGCCCATCTCCTTCTATTACTTGCAGCAGCACAATAAAACTGCAAGCCTGGAAGATGAGGAACCTGGATTCAGTTATAAATCTTGGAAAACAAGACTTTCCTAGTTCTAATAGGTACAATATTTTAGGTCTTTATGTCTCAAATAGGTTTTGCAGATCTTTTTAAAGTGTGATTGCATATTAGGTAATAAAAATAAATAGTACAAATGTGTGGCTCTTCATCCTGTATGTGTGTGCACTTCACAAGTTTTATTCAAGGAGAAAGCATATAAAATAAGGGTCAAGAAAGGATCAAGAATAGTCATCAAAGAAGAAAATTCAAAGCAACCTATTATTGTCCTAGGGCTTCTCTTATGGTGTTAACCTGTTTTTCTTAGTCATCACTGCCTCTTTCCTCATGGTTCTGCCACACATTAATGTCTTGAACACATGAGCACAGGAATCAGTCCTTCAGGAAGCATTTCCTGACTGTGGAGCCCAGAGCACTGTGAGTTTTATCTCTGCTAAATCTCCTACAACAGCCTGATCAAGCAGGGTAAGAGATCCTGGAATAATGCATACATTTTGTCAAAAGGCTTTGTCTTGAGGGCCAGATTACATTTTTTTTTTCCTCCCCTCTAAATATTACAATAGGTGAGCAATGCACAGGAAGTAGCATCCTCATCCATTTAATATCAGATGTGATGCTTTAGTATCTCCTGTTAAATTAGTTCACATGCGGGACAAGTGAATAAGAGAGAAACAGCTCATACAAAAATTAGATTTTACTCTTTCTTATATAGTTTTGCAAACTAGAAAAAAATGCCATTAATTGTAAGGTGGTCGTATTTATACTGGCAATAGTAAAAGAAAAAAAAAACCCTTAGCTAACAAAATAGCATTATCTTTTCTCCAAAGTTTCATGGTTACCAATTAACAGCTCTGTATAAGTGTCCTGCTGATAACTGTATGTAGACATGCTCCATTTTACAAGATCACCTTTCGGCAAAATACAAACAATAACTGCAGAGATTGAATCAGTTGTTAGTTTTATTACTGAACAAAATCTTTGCCTCAAAGTCAATGGGAATCTTGCCGTAGACATCAGGAGAACTAATAGTTGTTATTCTTTCCATCAAAATTTAGGGTTAATGATTTTGCCACAGATTCTTTTTGATGGATACACAGGGTCATAGTATTTGAATATTAAAAGCTGCTTTATGATCCCCTGACAGCCATCTTACTGCTATTGCAAAATTGTTCCTTATTTCATTTTAAAAAATTTTCTGGTAACTGCTAAAATTATGCTGTATGTGAAGCATACACTAAAAGCATGCCTAAGCTGAATGGGACATTCCCAGCAGACTAAGCACCTTTTTGAATGAGCTGCCTTTGCAGCTAAGAAGTCTTGGGTTTTCCCTCCAACTAGCCTGTCTCTTGAGCACTGACTTGCTCTACAGAATTTATCCTTTCAAAAATCAAAGGTCTGCATAACACTGCCAGAATAGTTGGTACTTACTCCACACTTTGCAGCTCTTACAAACACAAATTTACATAATAGTCTTCAATTTCTACCAAACATCATAATTCATAACAACCTCAAAGTGCTTCATAAATGCTTCAGACTCAGACAGTTAAACAATAACCAACTTATCATTTTTAGAAAAAGAAATTATCAGTTTACCTTTTTAATGTGATTTTAAGAGATTTCTGCTGCTGGAATGGAAGTTTCCAATTCCCCAGACTGTATCTCTACAAACAGTTGATTTGATACTTAACAAAATTAAAAAGGCAAAAACCTGCAGGGAAGAGGAACAAAAATGAGCAATTAGGTATAAAAACCTAGACAGCAGACAAGGCAAAAATGAAATAGGGTCAGCTATTGTGTAGCCACAGTCTAATCAGGCAAGGGAGAGGATGGAGAACATACCTACCTTCTGGTTTTATCATTTTTATATCTACTATTACAGAAGATGAGATGAAGAAAAGTTGCACATAGAACTGAAACCACAGGCCGAGTGTGTTAGGACACTGTAATTAAATACTGACTTTTTTCAAACAGACAGACTTTTTTTTTTTTTTTTTTTTTTAAATTAAGTGTCACTGATCTAAATTCTATCTCCACCAAACAGAAACACCTCAAAGAGGACAGCCCCACAGTGGGCCGTGCCAGCCTACTGCAGCTCTTCTCTGTAGCCCATGTAGCAGAGTACCACACAGATGTTCCCGACTGGCGCTCTCCATTTTCAGAAAAGAATTAAAACATAGGGAAGTCAATTAATAGAATCCCTATGGTCCCTATTTAAAGGGTTACCTTGATTTTTTTTCACAGAGAAAGAACTAAGCAAATATGAAGCTAAATTTCACCTTAGTGAATTGTCCCCTAATATCTGATAGCTCACCTCTTTCTCTTGCCATTGACCTTTTTCCCCTAATAAAAATCAACCCCTGAACAATATGTATGAACAGTTCTTGATCTGGAGCCTCTGCACTTGTAATTCTTTATGTTTATTATATATACAAAATGATCTTATTTCCTTTCCCTGGACAAAAATAATGTAATTTAGGAACACCTTCCTTGCCAAGAAGCTCCACAGCCATTTTGTGGGACTATTCTAAGTTAAACTATCTGCAGTGAGAACATTTAATCAATTTGTCCAAAACAATCTCCATTCAAAGACAGAAAACGGGCACTGGAGAAACAAGTTAATTTCAGGTTTTGTCTGAATAATCCTGAGTTATACTTACCATTTGCCTAGCTTTATGGAGCAACATCAAGTGCATCCTTCTAATGATTTCTGGAAAAAAAAAAAAAAAAAAAAAAAAAATCACCACCACAACACATTGCTAACGCTAGTTAAACACTGAAGATGAGCAATGTGGACCAAAAGTTTCACTAGATGGCAGAGGGTCTTGAGCTTTGATTTTGCCTCCAAACCCTTGGAAGCTGCAGGAACATGTCAAGACATGAGCTGGGAGGACAGCTTATCCCTGTCCTCTTCCCATTATGTCATGGCTCGGCCTTTCAGAGCAAACATATGGAAACTGGGCCAAGGACAGGCTAAGTGTCTATAGACAGGTTTTACATGCCCAATTTAACAAAGATTGGGCAGTATATTTGGGGATAAGGGAGAGAGAAGTTCCCTCAGCCTCAACAGTGATCAGTAAATTGTGATCCCAAGATGAAAATTTAGCAAAGTGAATGCAGTGCAGCTCAGCTTGCAGTGAAGAAAATAAATTTTCTGCTACATCTCAAAGCTTGGGAGGATTCCCATGTCCCAGCATTGTGCCAGTTCTTTGGACAGAGGCACAACCTCCTGTGCTGGGGCTCCTTGCTTTCCCTCTGGCCACTTACGCTGCTCTGGACAAATTGACAACAAAAAACACAAGCTAAGAAAGATATTTTGAGCTTAAAAGGGTGGTTTTTATGAAATATTCAACAGAAAGACACAGACTTTATACAAACAGGCAGAAACCTCAGAAATCCTGCACCCAATACTATGCTATGTATTTTAAACAACTCCACATTTAAATAGATAAGCTTGATATTCTGTCATCCAGCAGATGGAATCAGAAAGACATGAAGCAACTTTACAACTCTAAGCAAGCCAAGACTTGCCACTAAACTCAAGCCTTCTCTGGATCTCTTATCATCTAAAACTCTGTTAATAACAGCCCCTCCTAGCTTTGCACAGAGTGCTCCACCCTCACATCTGAGCCCAGGAAGATTACCTTATCCTTAAATTCAAAATCATTTTCAAATTCAAATACCTCCTCTCCTGGTTAGCTCTGACCTGGGGAAGTGAATTATGCCATTCAGCAGGAAAAGTCTTCATTCAAGTGGTATTTTCATTCAAGTTTTTCTACCTGAACCAATCCTGCAAACTTTCCACCAGCTCCTTGCATGCTCCTCCTGAGAGATTCAAGAGGCCTAAAATGATAAATTAATGACTGAGAGACTACTTGAGTAGACCCTTTAGGAAGGTAAAGATGGGTTAATTAAAGCAAAGATAAATGTGCTGAAGTTTTCTACAGCTGAGAGGAGTCTGGCATCTTAGGGACTCTGGGACAGGTGTCAGATGCTCAAGATAAGACGGGTATGTAAAAAGCAGCCAGGAGAGCTTAGAGATAAAGAAATGTTCATTAAGGCAAGAAGAAAGGAGGGACAGTCTTTCTGGTTCTAGTATTTATTTTGCTGGATACTATTTGCTGAAGGAAGGGAAATACGTAGAAAGATTCAGTGGGTCTGAAGTGCTGGTTACTCAAGCCCAGAGACTCAGCATGCTCAGTACTGGGAAAGGGAGGAAAAAATTGGGTTCACTGAACCTTCAAAATCTTTTAAAAGTGAGCAGTGACTTACTGCAGAAGACAGTCTGACCAATCCTGTCAACTAGGCTGGGGAAGCAGTGAAAAATTAACTTGAAAAGCATCAGTGTGATGCAAGAGCCCCATACACTTTGTAAGAGATGATTCTTTGAAATGCTGAGTCAGAGGAGTCATAGAAACAGCTCGTAGTGTCACCCAAGACAGAAGACTAATATCAAACAAAGGCTTTCAGACAGGGTCAGGATTTTACACTAATTCAGTTTGTACTGTTTATCTTGCCAAAAGATCTCATGCAAAATTCTCTGCCCTTGGGGAGATGCAGAAATATGACTGTTCATTCATATGAACTCACTCATCATCTGAGCTGGTAAAAAGGCAATTAAATTGTTCAGAAATAATGTATTAAGAAAGATGACAATCCTCACATAATAGGTTTCATTAGTATTGTTTACACAGCTTTCTAGAGCTGCCCCAGCTACGTGAAGTACAGATAATCAAATAATTTATAGGACAGCAGAAGTCCCACATTCACTGAATCCGCTATGCAGTGAATATTGTTCAAATATGTGATGATACTGTTCTATTTGATGCCATCTTCAGAGCAAATCTCATTCACCTCCCACCACTTCAAGAGGCCTTCAAGATTCACCTCCCACCACTTCAAGAGGCCTTCAAGATTCCTAGGGTCTAATTTTGCACTCAGTGTGTGGCACTGATTTGAGGGGCCACAAAGGCAGGAGCAGCTTTCTACAAATGAGGAAACTCAATGAATCCTGCTTCATTTTAGCAAATCCTGCCCCTTCTTTCCCCACTCCCTTCCCTTCAATGACAGTACCACGCAAGATTATGTAGTGGTTTGTAGTGCCTCCAGTTCATTTTAAGCAATTTTAAATTAAAGGATTTTCAGGATGACATTAGGGAGTCTGAGATGTTTCTAAATAGCCATCTGTTACCAACTGGTGGTCACTGGCAGCTCATCCAAAGCCCAGAAATGTTGTGGTCAAATAAAGTCACAAGCAAAACCAGCAGCAAAAGGAAGGAGCTAAGTAAAGGTCCTCTCCCTACCCACACCAAAAAAAAAAAAAAAAAAAAAAAAAAAAAAAAAAGAAAAAGAGAGAGAGAGAAGTCTCTTTCTACTACAACTTACAGCAAAATTCACCATCAATACAATTTGGATCCTTTATTTCTGTAAGAGTGACACAGTATGGAGTGGTGTTCTTATATTACTGCCACAGTTGTAGCCAAGGGTGGTAACCACTATGCTATTCCAGCTCATCTTAACCAGTATTATCCTCTCTTGAATTCTGGGCAGACCTTTAATGCTTGGAAAAGCCATCTGGAAATAATACCTCATTGCTAGTGGGAGAAAAAATCTAGATGTCAGATTAAAAAAGAAAAAAAAAAAAAGGTCATAGCAGTAGAGCTTCAGCTGAACCTCACTCATTTCCTTTCTTTGGCTGAAAAAGCTGAAATTTGCTGACCTGAAAAGTTTTCTACAAAATTCACCTACTAAAGAGAGCAGAAATAAAAGATACAGGAACAGCTGTACTGGGTCAGACCAAGGATCAGTCTAGCCTGACAACCTGTCTCCAACATCACCTAATAGTCACTGAATGTGCAGTCCAGGAAGGGTTTCAGCTCTGGAAAGGTTATCCTGAAAGGAGACGTCTAAACTATTCATCCTGAAATCTGTACTTCTAAAAATAGGGACCAATGACAAGTGCCTAGGGAAAGGGTTAAGAACAAGCCAGCAGTACCTCCCAAGCATGTGATAGGAACCTGGTCTAACTTTTAAAGTAACCAGTTATGGCTTGTGGAAGAAGATACATGCTGTTAAGGCTGTTACACACACTATGACTTTAAAGACATTAATTGCAAAGGCAAGCATTTTTGCTTTTAATACAGATCAAAGCAAACACTTAATAACAGCCATATCCTCTTCCATTCCAAATCCCACTGTGACCATAAGCCAATTAGAGCACAATTACAAGACTGATATTCTCCTACACAGGTGAGAACTTCCTAGTCTTCAGTAGAAACTGGAAAATTGTCAGCCAAAATGTAGCAAGCCCCATCTGGGGAATCTGTGTGGTTGGTACTGGATAACCTGTCAGGGACTGGCTGCATGGTCTCCTACTTTAAGTGATGGCACCTTGTCTTTGGGGTGCTACCTAGTCTTCCACAGTGTGTCCTCCTAGGGGACTCACCACCTCCTGCTAGCAGCAGCATGGGCAGTACTTTATAGCAGTGACTGGTTGAATCTGCTGCAGGAGGAGTCGAAGGAAGTCTGGACCACACTGGGAGCAGTGGGATCTCCTCCCTGCACACCACTGATGCATCGAATTCCTCTGTGCTTGACAGGAAGAGAGGTGTCTACAACACAGTCTTCCCATTCCCATCTGAAGAGTCGGCAGGGGAGGGATCAGCAAGCTGGGCAGCCACCAGTAGCAGTGAGGATACAGGGCAGTGTTCTGAGGCTTCTTTCCTCAGCCCTTAGGTTCTAAACAAAGAGTTTTCTGTAGGGGAACTTGAGTACCTGCACAGACCCATTTCTGTCCTATTTTCTCTAAGAAACAAGCTGTGAACAACATGGCCTACCAGACCACAGCGGGAAGCAGACACAGGAGACATCCCTTAAACTGCCTTCACAGGATCATTGCAAGCTCCTGGGCAGAAACCCCAAATCCACACTGGAGAGCATATTCCATATTCTCCCCTATATTGTGGGTGACCCCAGAACTCAAAGCACAGACACCATGGTTAGTGGTAGGGTCAGTGGTGTGTTCTGAGCAATTGGTTCAAATAACCTATAACAAGGTGCCCAGGAAATTCAACTGTGCTCCCAGTTTTTCCAGAAACTGAACCATAATTTTCTTGAACATAATATAATGCTACTTGCTGGTCTGCTTGTATGAGGCATTGCAATCCTCAATTTTCACCAGAGAAACTTTAAGCCCTCTACGTGTGCAGATTGACAGGAAGCACTGCTTCTTCAGAGTCACAGATTGTATCTCACTGCATCTTCTGGGAGCATGAAGGATTTTATCATAATTGCAAAAGACTACAGCAAAAAGGCTAAAAAAAATAAAGAGGCTAATGGAAGACCAGAAGAGTTCAGCAAGGGAAGATGGCAACAAAAAGTAGGACAGCTAAAGAAGGGGACACATTTCAAGCCAGGAGAAAGTTGATAAAGGAGTGGTGAGTCAAAGAGATGAAGGATGGCAGCTGATGTCAAATATGAAAGTGCACATGACGCAGTAGTTCAGGATGTTGTAAAGGCTCTCCACTGTTTGAAAGCTTTGCAACAGTGCAGGTCTGTTCAATACATCCTGGAAGACTTTGTTGCAGTAAAAAAAAATACTTGCTTCAGACTTTTGTGCTGTGCCAGGGGTTGGGTTCATCCAGTGCACAACTGAAAACACAGCTTCTGATTCCATTTTTTCCAAAGGCTTTTTGTGTGTGGATCACAGACACCAGAATCCCTCTAAACTGAACCAGTGCACAGGAAGTGATGGCAACCACATCTGCTTTAAAAGCTCTCTGTTATGTGAAACAAAGTGCTACAGTAGATGCTGCCAATGTTCATTTCAGGCCACAGTAGCTTGTGGATCAAGTCCCAAATACACGAAAGACCGAATTTCTATCTCTGAAGCAGCCTGGAGCTGTACACCCCAGGGACAATCCAGTTCACAAATACCAGGACAAGAAGCTTGAGAGATGGGAACAGAGTGTTCTTCCTAGGGAATGTGACTGGAAAACAGACTTCAAGAGGAGATCAGGCAAAAGCTGCATGACCTTCAAGGAAATGCTACTTCCCCTTTGAAACGTCTTGCCTACCACAGGAATGATGTCAACAATACTGACACACTTGTCAAACAACCAACTTAACCCCAGAAGAAAATAACCTGAACAAAACAATAAAAATTGATTTCTTGCTATTTACTTTTTCAGTTAAAAAAAAAAGGGGCGGGAGGGTTATCAATACACACTGTGTTATGATACAGGCTATACTGCACGGAAAGTGCTCAATTACCAGTGCCCCAGTACATTTAGTGTACATGCGAAAATTGTTGTACACATGAAAATTGTTGAAAGCAATGGATGTTTCTGCTTTCAATTCAATCAAAAAC
This sequence comes from Nothocercus julius, assembly GCA_013398735.1. Classification (NCBI taxonomy): domain Eukaryota; kingdom Metazoa; phylum Chordata; class Aves; order Tinamiformes; family Tinamidae; genus Nothocercus; species Nothocercus julius. The sequence continues at coordinate 2,409,698 of VZSV01000079.1, forward strand.
TTCCTTGAGTAGTGTTACTCCTTAATGCCAAAAGCTGTATTTAAAAGATGCATAAAACATCACATTTCATGAATTTGAACTATTTTATTTTATTGTTGTAAATTTTTCATTTTTATATTAATATTTTATTCAGTAATTATAAAATGTGATTCTATTCCACCAGTATGACTATGGACTTTAGTGTTTTCTTGTCATGAGCCCAGGGATTTAAGACTTTTTAAAAATTCTGCTATGCACAAGAAATTAACAGCACCACCAACATCTCTGTTATGGGGAAAACAAAGTTGAAGGAATATTGCAAAGTTCACAGCTTCTGCAGCAGAATTATACAGTAGAGGGAGCAGCTGCCCTGAGTCACTTACTTCCCTCCAGCATTAGCTTTGCTGTAGCTGCAAAATCTGTAAGGACACAAATACATATCTCCAGTATAGCTGGGGGGAAAAAAAATGACAACTACCAAGCTTGTAGGCATAGAAACCCTTCCAAAGATGAGACTTCAAAACTGAGCACATGACAGAGAACATGCATGGAGAATCATACAATCATAGAATTGGTTGAAAGG
>VZSV01000079.1:2425043-2454201 GCA_013398735.1 Nothocercus julius
CCGGGCCGGCCGGGGCTGCGGACAGCGACTGGCGCTGCGGCGCCGCCTGCGGGGCCCGAGCGCCGCGGGGCTGCCGCGGGGAGGGAAGGATCCCCGCCACAAAGAGACGGCTGCCTGGAGCATGAGGACACTCATCACAGTCCCCTGGCTTGAGGGGGAGCGGGGGGCGGCGCTGAAGCGGGAAGAAACGAGGTTTGGGCACAGTTTCCCACACCAAGGATTCTTGCACAGAACAGAGAAGGTGTTTTGATGCTAGAGATGTTTAAGAGGACTTGACACATGCAGAGGTTGTTGCCTGTGTGGGCCAGATGTGATTTTTTGAAATGCATTCCTGTCTCTGCTGCTGAGAACTGTACAAAAAGAGGAACCAAGCAATCATTTTGCTTGGCCTTGCATGGTACTGCATCATTTGCACATGAATTCTTGTGACTGTTGCTGTCTCTATGTGCTGCTTGTCTGCTGGAGAAAGATCTCCCCCTTTGCTGGCATCCCCTGAACAAAAGGCCCTGCAAACATTTGGTGTGGCGCTCCGCTGGCCAGTTAGGAGAGCATTCCCTAGTACAAATGGAGGAAATTCAAATACAAGAAAAAAAAAAAAAAAAGGTCTCTGAGGGAAGGTAATACAAGTCAGCAAGATGTTCCTATATAGTGCACAGACAGGCTGTATTGCTTTCCTTGAGCTTCTCGGAGGGAGTGTGTGATACAAGTTCCTTTGTGCAGGGAAGAGTTTAGGCATCTGTGGCCATAACCAGACAAATCTTGAATCCTGATTACAGTCCCAGTTCTAACCACTAGACTTTTCTTCCTTTTCAGCTTTCCTTCCTCCCTTCTGACAATGTCCTAAGCCTGGGGTGCATGCTGAAAGCATGTTTCAGACCAGTGGGAAAATGTAGTACGTAATTTCCTGACCAAAACAGGCTGATTTGTTCAGGAGGGACGAGGGAACTGGAAGAAAGAAGTTCAGAGTGCGGTGATGTACAAGGGGAGGGAGATGCTTTGTTTATTCTCTGTTGTTGGTCTTGCTGTGAAGCACTTCTGCTGCTCTCATTTAACTGTCCTGCATAGTCTTAGTGCCAGAGGGTTTTGGTTAGGGGATACAAGCAGTACAAACCTGCAACAATAACAGGTTAAAACTGGGCTGTTTTTTCAATGTTTGCCAGCACACCTGCGAACCAGATCTATAAACTGCAGTCTAGAAGATGTCATGCCCAGGCTGTCCAGGCAAACAGATGAGAGGACGCTGGGATGCAGAAAGCAGCCAGGATGAATGGGTCCTTTCCCTAGCTCCTCCTCACCTCTAGGGATGTATTTATATCTTTGAGGGCTGCTTATAGTACACTCAGCTCTGTGCAATCAGGTTTCTCTGAAAGGCTGATGCAGCAGCTTAGCACTAGGGCAGTGAGTGGGCTCTGCAGGGCTGGCCCTTCTGAAAGGCCAGGTACCCGTCGTACGCTAGAAGCTGAATAGACCTTTTTTTAGGGCCATTGAAAAGTGTTAGTTTTACCTTGAAGAATGGTCAATATTGGGTAGTGGAGAAAATAATACTTTTTCAAGAGTCGCCCATAAACTTAGCATGATGACCACAGGAGGCTGTGATCATGTTATAAGTATGTTCATAGATCTGCTGTAGGGGCCATCTCTTTTGCTGTGGTATTGGCATCTCAAAAACCTCAGGTTTCCAAGGTTTCCTTCTGGTAGATTTGGGATGTCCACCAAACGAGCTTTACCAAGATTGCAGGAAGTGGTTGATTGGCCTTGTTTCCTAGTCTTGAAAGTGCCCACCTCTTTTAGGTTGTTTGCTTTGTTTCCACAACCATTTGTTTCCTTCGTAGCATGGTAGAGGTTTGCAGGGTACAGCTGGGACCATGGAGTAGGTATGCACTGAAAGGCAAAGTGGTGTGTGCTTTCCTCCTCAAGAAATCATGGCTTTTAAAGGAGGGGAGTTACGAGTGTGAACACAGGAAGAGCTATATCTGATGGGGTCAGGTGGATGGAGAGAAAAAATACAGTTTTCTCAGTCAGGGTGCTGCCTGGGGTTGGTGTTCTTGGGTGAGTGAATGCTAGTGAATGAATATATGTTAATCTGTAACCACTGTCAGTGCAGTGCTACTAGCCCAAGGGGAATAGGGAGATGCTGGTGTACATATAAGCACCGTAAGAGAAACTGCTGGTAAACCAGGCCTGTGATGTGGATAGGAGGGGACCTGTGCTTGTGCCTCTCTTCCATTACTCTAGTCTTTTGTACAGTGTGGCCCACTTAGTATGTGAAAATCTCTGTTGCCCTGCAAATCCCTTTCCCGAAAGCCAAGTCCCAGTCATGTGCACGTAGCCTGCCCATCCAGCAGGCTTGCTGGACACTAACCGGGTTTGCATGAATGTAGGAGGCGTGGGATGCAACCCCCCTTGCAAGTGATAAGGGACTAAGGATGTGTTCAAACAGGCAGCTGTTTGAATGGGCAAGTCTGGCAGGGGGATGTGTTCTGGGAACTCCGGGCTTTCTTCCTAGCCTTCTCCAGCTTTCAGTATAATTAAAGGGAAATGAACTTCCCTCCCTTTTGTTGCAAATAAATTCCTCCCTGCTTTCTTCAGGTTGTGAAGACTGGCTAATGTTTATAGCCCTTTTGAGATGTGCACTGGATGTTGCTGGGTAAGAACAAAGAGCAGGGGTCTCCCATCCTGTCTGTGTGTGTCAGAGTCTTCCATCCTTATTCTTCCCTTTCTGTTCTTATTGCCCCAGTAAAATGCTGGAGACCTGATGCAAGGGAAACTGGAGCCTGGGCTGCAGGCCCAGATCTGAGAAAGAGAGAGAGCGAGAGCACACTGTACTCTCATCAGTTTAATTACTTGAGGTGCAGGAGGTTATTCTGCATTAACTAGTCCTGTGCTGAACTGGTTGCCTTTGCACCCTCTCAGTATTGCAGTCCTGTGAGGAAAAGGAGATCTGGAAGTTTGTGCTAGTAAAGGAAGGAGTAACTAACCAGAACTATTTATCTGAGCTCTTAACATGCACTTAATCTGCTCGTCTCCACTCAAGCAGCATGAAAGTCTCCAGGGTGAAGAAATGAAATAAAGTTAAATAGCTTGTCCTGCTTGTTACCTCTTCCACTGTTGCAGCCTGCAAATGATTTCCTATGACTCAGTGTGTCAGCTCACAGCATCCAAACTGACTCAGCTTGCACAGTTCCAGAGACGGCTCCATCCCTGGGCTGCTCTCTGGAGCCTTCCCTGCTCCTGCTGTGCTTGAACAAACCAGGTTTCGCGGCTGCTTCTGCTGCTCCTGCACCGCCTCCTGCCAGGGCGGCAGCCGGCATCTCTACTCGCTCAGAGCCCAGGGCTGAAATCTGGCAGTGGAGACAGTAATTGGTGCCTCTAAGAGGTATTAGGAAAACAGGTGCTGGTGGCAAAATGGTGCTACTTTGCTTTCCAGCAAAGAAAAGAAAGACCAGGTGCTGGAGAGAAAATGAACAGGGACTGAGTTTAGCTGTCTCAGTTCAGTGCTGAAGTGCTGCAAGGGTTGGGGCTAGACACGAAGGTGCTTAGAGCTCTCCTCTGAAAGCCGAGCGGTCGCCAGGCCCGTGCTGTCCTGGCACAAGCTGTGTGCAACCTGGTGGCAAACCAGGTCAGGGAACTGATCTGACTGAAAAATGACCAGGCTACTGGCTCAGCTTTCAGTTGGTTCAGGTGCCTGAGCAGGTTCAGTGGCCACTTGTGCCCACCCAGGGTGGAGCAGAGGGGATGGAAATGAGGCGCTGTGGAGTTGCACAGGGAGGGCAATGGGTGGCTAATCAGTACTGCAAAACCAGAGCCAAGAGAGGCAGTGAACACACAGCAGATGCAAGTGCCTGAGGGAAGGTCTGGGTCTGACTTGCTCTTTCTTTGGTGGGGGGATAGCCCATCTTCTGGGGAAGTCTGAAGAGAAACTGAATTGTTACAAACCAAACTGCTATGAGGAGCTGCAGCTCTGGTACCAGCGGGCTGTGTGTAAGACATGAGCTATGAGGGAAGATGCTGGTCTGCTTCTCCGAGTCTGTCAGTCACTCCCAATCGGTGTCTTCTCCATTAAATTTGTTGACTGAGTGTGTCCTCGGGGCCGTCTGCCAACCTAGCTTGCCTGTCTGCTGTAGCTGAGCAGACAGGGCCCTCTCCTTGCTTGGACACATTTTGTCAGCAGCTGACGAGACTGTAGTTATCTTCTAAGGAGCAAACAGAGAGGAAAAATTGGCTGTGTCCATAAGGTCAAGGCCTCAGAACGGGACAGCAGTCTGAGTGGTGACTCGCAAGTCCTTCCCCAGCTCTGTCTCTCAGAACAAGCAGCAGTGAAGGTAGGCAGGCATTACAGGATGAGGACGGTGTCCTAGCCAGTGCCAGCTCACCTGAGGTGCCGTGAGCAGCACTTCTGTCCTCTGCTTGCGAGGCTGCTCCACGCGCTGGTGACTCGGGAGATTTGTCCTTGGTCTCTCTGGCTTTCTGTCCTTGTGGGGCCCTCTAAGTGTACAGCCTGTTTGCACTGTCTCTTGCAACTTTTTGCTGTTGCTTCTTTCTCAATTTCTTACCAGTTACAGGTAAGACAGCAGAGGATTGTTCATTGTGTGGTCACTTGAGGCCACCCAAAGGGGCTGGTTTCAGAGTAACACGCCCTGCGTAGCTCTGTTCACCGAGTTCAGCAGGGAGCTGCAAAGGCTTGGATGCTGGCAATAACGCTGTGTTCCCCCTTTCAGATTCCTATACCGAGTGTGCCTGCGTTCCAGCCGTCCACCTCCATCCCTGAGCGCCTGGAAGCTATACAGCGCTACATCAGGGAGCTTCAGTATCCTTCCCTATGGCCTTCCATGCTGATGGGATACACCAAGAAGAGGGAGCAAGGAGAACTGCTTTCCCAGGGCAGGGGAGACCAGCTGGAGGGGAACTGAAACTTGCTCCCTGAAAACAGGAAGCTGGACTTGGGATTTTTTTTTTTTTAATGCTCTGTTTTGCTTCTATCTGACTTCCCTTCTGATCTTATCGTCTCCCTGTAGCAAACTGGCATTTTGTCAGGGTCTTTCTTCCCCACAAGAACCCTTCTAGGTCAGTACCCGGCTTTACATTTCTTCTGCATGTCTGAGGTGGACTATGGACTTTCTCATCTCTCACTCTCTTCTGTGGCTGAGCTGTGGTGGAGAGAACTGCCTGTAAGATCATCTAACTTGCTCACTGTTCTCCCCCATTTAAGAGCAAGGTTAGCCACACTGTTCTTGTGCATCTCCGGTATGCTGCCCCTTTATATGCAGAGCTGCCTGTGTGTCTGTGTCCTGGGAATGAGATTTCCCTCCATCCCTGCCACACTGGAAAGCCTAAGGACAGGAATCATGTGCCACACAAGCAGAGTTTATCTCACATACATAAGATACACAGCCAGCTCTGGTTTTGGCCCTGCCACGAAGTTAGAAGGCATCCTGCTCACATCTAACACGGTTGTGCTCCTGGCTGCATCCCAGTCAATCTGAAGATAAGATACCATGAATGTTTCTGTGCTCCATGTATTCTCTGGAGACAGGAGCAAGCAGAGATCCATCAAACTTTATTCTGCCCTGACAGTTGGAAAGTTAAACAGAGCATATGCGTTCAGCAGGGAGCTTTGGGAAATGGATGGAAAATTGTATGTGTTGAGGAAGAAGAATCAATAGGAAGAAGATACAATGGGACTAAGGAGGAACTCGAAAGGGAGAAATGCAGGATAGGGAGGTGGGGACTTTCTTGCTTGGGTGGTGTGTTCGTGGGAGTGTGACCTTGCTGTGAAAGTGGTGAGTAACGTCTTTGTGATGCTTCTTCAGACAGGTTTCCTTGAAACTCTATTCTCTGAGCTGCAGAGCCCTTAACCTCTAACTTCCAGGTACAATCACACTGGGACACAATTCTTTGAAATTAAGAAGAGCAGACCTCTGACCGGGTAAGTGCTGGCATCTTTATCCATGCTTTAAAATGCTGGGGCCTTGCTTGGCCCTCTGCTTGTTCCCCCTTCCCTTGGCCAACATCCAGATGGCACTCGGAGCTCTCAACATTGCAGCTCCATCCCACTTTAGGTGGCTTTATTGTCTGTTGCTTCAGGTATGGCTGGGCAGAGCTGTGTCTAGCCTTCCTTAAGGAAAGGTAGGAAAAGGAACCTTTCTTAAGGAAAAAGGTAGGTTTTGTTGTCACAAATTAGTAAAAACAGTAAAATTATGTATTTAAAAGATATGTGAATTGTAATATAACCATATGAGCTTTTAATGGATTCTGAAACTAGGTTCTGCCCTAAGTAAGTTTGGTACAAAACAAGTATCTTTGCAGGTCTAACTTTGTAGCATTTGTGAGCATCTCTGCAGAATCTAGACTCACTAAACGTTTGTTTTCTTACACTTGGAAGTAAAAAGAGCATGGCTGGCACAATTGCAGAATTTTAACAGGCACAGCTCTTCCCAGATTCCAGAGATTATTCTTTGGCCAGGATACAGACACTCTTCCAAGTCTGGTACCGGCTTCTTACTATTGGCCCAGTCCATAGATTATGTCACTCAAATCTGATTGTAATCAGTGCAATGTCTCCTCTGCAGTATTTGTTGGACAGAGAGGAAGGCTGCTAGCTCCACTGTCTTCGAGCTTGTGAGGCAAACACTGCTTGCCCTTGCTCCTTGTGCTTCCTGCCTGTTGGCAGATGGGTGTCCATCCAGAAGAACTCACTGAGCCAAGTGCTGTGGCTTTCTTGAGAACAGGGGCTGGCCTAGTGTTACTCACTGAAGGGAGCTCCATATAAGCAGTGACTTGGTACAGAATGTCAGAAGGCTTGATTTGGATTTGATATCTTCCTAAAAGAAGATATTTTCTCCTGCACCCAGATCTTAACGGGCCTTCCTCTCTCCTGGAAAACTACCTTACGTATATACTGAAAAAGGGCTAAACTGGCCAGGCTTGCAAAGCATGAGCCCTCTAACTCTCCTCCTCTTCCCCCTGTCCTGTTCCACAGGCTGATGGACCTGGCCAAAGAAATGACCAAAGAGGCCCTGCCAATCAAATGCCTGGAAGCTGTGATCCTGGGAATGTATCCTGTCCTCTTAGGAATGCACATGTCTGCCCATCCCTGTTCTCTGCTCTGCTCTTTTATGATGCTTCAAGGCTGTTGATATATTGCCACCCACCTCCACATCCCTTTCTTTCTCCCCATCTGAGTTCTCCCCAAATCCCTGATAAAATCCAAGCAAACCATTGAAATACCAGAATTAATTCTTTAGAGTCACTCTCCTCTCTCCAAGAAAAGTAGTGCTGCTCTAGATAACTCTAGTATTGAGTAGAAGAGAAAGGGAAATTCTAAGGAACATATAAAGAGGCAAAAATGTTACCTAGAGTTAGGCCAGGAAGTTCTTCCTGGATGAAAACATTGCTCTACTACAATGTTACCTGCTTGTGTTCTGCACTAAAAAAAGAAGGGGATCCTAGCCAACTGTTAAGTATGGTGTATGTTCCCCCAATAGAAGGTCTAAAATTGCTTATGAACTCCTAAGTTTGCCCTTATTAATTCTAGCTGGCATCTGCCTTTAAGCACACATCTTCCCCAGCAATCTTCCCCAAGCTCAGTCTGCCTCACACAGACTGGAGATTTTGAAACACATTGGCAAGGCCACCTGGAAGGGCAGGGATGGCAAGGGATTGTTTCAGAGGAATGGCCTGATAAGTGCCTGATTCTGAAGGTTCCTAGGTTTCTGAGTGAAATAACAGCTAGTAAAACACATTAAAAGAAACCGTAAAATAATGCTGCAGAGTTTCTCAGTAATTATGAAATAAAATACATTCAGCATGTTGGTGTTGAAACTTCTACATCACAAACCTGCCTTGCAGTTAACTCCCCTATGTTGGCTGTCTGGCTGAGGAGGCCAAGTCAGTGATAACTCAGTTTCCCTGTGACCCAGATGAAAGTAGGACAGCTTGCAATTAGTTGGACTCTTGATCTGGAGAACAAATCCTGTCTGTGTGATGCCTGAAGCAGTGGTGAGTGCTAAGCAGGCTGGGAGGGTTTGGAGCAGGAAGGAAGCATTTTGTCAAGAAAATGGTATCACCAGTTGTTTCCTGAATAGCTGCTGCTGTCAGTTACCTCACCAACAACATGACCACGCTGGACCGTTTCCCCATCAGCTTCAAAACCCACTTCTCAGGGAACTACTTCCGACACATTGTGCTGGGGGTGAACTTTGGAGGCCGCTATGGAGCGCTGGGCATCAGCCGGCGCGAGGAGCTCATGTACAAGGCGCCCGTCTTCCGCACCCTGAGCGAGCTCGTCTTTGACTTCGAGGAGGCGTATCGCCGCTGCTGGCACACCCTCAAAAAGGTGAAGCTGGGGCACTGCGTGTCCCATGACCCGCACAGTGTGGAGCAGATTGAGTGGAAACACTCCATCCTGGATTTGGACAAGCTAAGCCGGGAAGACTTCCGTAAAGAGCTTGAGAGACATGCCCGTGATATGAGGCTGAAGGTGAGGAACTGGGATGGGGAAGTGGCACCCAGGTGCATCTGCTGTTTCACCTGGACTGTGGCATGCAGGGGGCATTAAGTGGCAAGAGGTCTCCTTGTGGTGGAGTGGAGGGTGAATTGGTGGCTGAAGGGTCTTATCTAAACAGACTGGGCCCCTAGAGGAAGCTAGCAAGAGTAATCGCTTAGCTTTGTTTTTTCTAGTTACTACTAGTATTGGTTTTCTGCTCATGTTACTCTTTCTCTTTCCTAAATTGTCTGGCAGATTGGCAAAGGAACAGGGCCACCATCTCCCACCAAGGATAGGAAGAAAGATGTTTCCTCCCCGCAAAGAGGTCAGGCCAGCCCCCACCGGCGCAACAGCCGCGGGGACCGACGGTGAGTGGGGCTGCAAGGCAGCAGACCTAGGGCATCTTTATCATGCTGACAGACTCCACCTTGCTGTCTTGTCTTGTATATGTTTGGAGTTTTACTGGGGTTCTTTATAACAGAGGAGTCTTCTCTTGCTTGCATTAGCATCCCTCCCTAATCTACATCTTTCTGAATTTATCACTGCTTGCGCCAGGGGGTGGTTGGTTGCTTTTTTTTTGTTTGGAGTGGGGGAAGGTTGCTCATATAGACAGTGATTTCAGTAAGTGGTATTTAAGTTTGCTCTGAGGTCTGAGCTGTGGCATCTTGCAAGCCAGTACCCCAAAGAGATTCCACAGATTCCGTCATTGGTCAGTGAGATTGTTCTCCTCAAAACTGATTTGAAATACCACTGTGGAGTTCTTACTCTTCCTTCCTTCATTTTTCTGCAAAGTTCTTTCAGAGAGTTATTAAGGGTAGAGAGTAATCCTGCCCACAATAGTGTGGTGTGAGTCTAAACCTTTCCTGCCTGTTTATCCAGTGCTGCGTCTTTGTGTACAGGGCTCTCCTGACTGAAAAGAGTTTCTGAACAGTTCTTAAATTCTTTGCTCACAGGCCATCCGCTGAGAAGAAGCCTGCCGATTCCAAAGCCATGCCAGACCTCAATGGATACCAAATCCGGGTTTGAAGAGAGCTGTGCCTTGTGTGTCTGGCTCCACGGACTCCTTGCTGGCCACAGCTGGGACCAGAATCCACCTGCAGCGATTCTGACACAGGGAAGAGGGGAGTGGGAGTGGAAGACAGTGCTGGTCTTCCCAAGTACTTCCCAGTGGGCCACTCCCAGAGCTGGATCCCATGGTCCCAGAGGATTCATCTGCCTGCTTCTGGGAGAGAAGTCCATCTTAATTCACTGAAGCAAGTGTGTTTTTTTTTTGTTGTTGTTGTTGGTTTGGGATTTGGGGGGAGGGGGTTGTTTGCCTTTTTTTTTTTTTTTTTTTTTTTTATAACAGATCTGCACATTTGTGGGAATGTGCTGCAGGGAGTGGGGTAAGCACACTTGCTATCAGATTTTTGGGACTGACAGCGAGTAGATGAAGCGTCTCATCCACAGTGCTCCTTCCCGGTCGGCACAAGTACGGAGCCCACGCAAAGCCCGTGGGTTTGAGAGTGATGTTGGAATGGGATAGCCCCTGCATCTTGTGCAAACACTCTTATTTTTGTCATTCTGAGCACTTTAACACTGCTCTTGTTAGAGACAGGGCTGATCTTGCTCAGTCTCTGTTTTACTAATCACACAAGAGCCTCTTGGCTGCAGAAAACACATCTTTAATCCAGCCTATTCCAATGCATTTCATTGAGTCTGAGGGGGCAGAGTGGGATGGTGGCATCTTTACCTGTTGCACTGCTGTTGGACTGTTGCAGTATGGCCTTTTGCGGCAGGGTAGGACAGGGTATCCCTGTGTCATTCCCATGTGAAAACAGGCAGAGACATTGGTCTTGCAGCACAGGGGAAAGGCAGGGGCTAATGAGACACCTGAGTTTGGAGCTCTGTCCCCATCTGTCTGCTCTCTACTAGCAGCTACTGTCTGCTTTAGTGAAAGCCATCAGAAGGCATCTCAGTCACCAAGGTACAAGTTTTAAGACAAATAGGTGAGAAAGAATTTGATGACCTGAAGAGGTTTTACAAGCATTTTTCCTTTCTGCAAGAGTCTTGCTCTTCCATTGCTGCAGTACTAGTATTATAGGTCTGGAACACCAGCCCTGAGCCCTGCTCAAGGCAGTTCCCCATCCCAGCCTCACAGTTGGGCTGGGCTTTTCTGTCCAGTCACAGCCTTAACATTTCCTAAACTACTTTTCAGGGGAATGCAGTCTCACTGATTAAGCAGTGATGCTGCAGAAATCAGGAGCGTTGTCAGGTCTCCGAGACCTGTGGCCTGGAAACAGAGTGGTTGCCAGAAGTCAGCACAGTGTAGCCTTGAAGTGATGAGGATCCATGGATCTGGCGATGCAGAAACCCAGCTTGGCAGTTGGAGGGTTGGAGAGAAGCTGAGTCTTGTTTTACCACAACATTAACAAGGAGCTAAACTGTATGAACTAAATATTTAAGTTGGTTAGAACTTCTCCTTTCTGGTGGAGTCATTAAAAACATGTGGTGCGTAGCCCTCTAGCAGTTTTGTGTGACAGTGTAGCTGCATCACACTCTCATGTAAGCAGTGCTATTTTGGTGACAGAGAATGGGCTGTTATCCCCAAACAAATCAGCTCTTCTGCTGAGTTAAAGCAGTGTTAATCCCTGTAGCACTGCCCACAAGTGTTTTATCTTGAGCCTTTCAGGTCCCTAATTGTACATCCTTCACTGTGACGTAACGTGCAGGGCACTAGGTATGTGTTCATATAACTGCAGTCTGTTCTTCCAAGCTCTTTTAGATGTTTGTACTTGTCTGCCATGCTGCGTGACCACAAGGAGAATCCACAGGGAGGTGTCATAACTTGCCGCTGATCCAACATAAGGTTAATCCAGAAGAGGATGCAACTTTCACAGTGCATTGAAACACCTGTTCTCCCTTGCATTCCAGCTACACACAACCCTGAAACTAGACAGTACCGAGGCCAGCAGCCCTTTGAATGTTCCCTTTGGCCAATTTTATGCAGCTGTAAGTTAGCATACTTAGTATCTGGATGCTAATGGTGATAGCTGTAAAGGTACCACAGATACCGGTAAATAATATGGGTCACAGGAAAGCCACGAGCTGCCTTCTCATGCTGTTGTGTAGCACACCGAAAGTTCAGATGTCACTGTGAAAGCTACAATAAATACAACCAGCAAGCAGCAAAGGAAAGTGAATGTTGGGTTTTATTGAAGTAGATGAAATTGAGAAAAATACTGTAATACCTACTTATATAAAACTAGGAAATAAACTTTTTTTTTTTTTTGGTTGGTTAACTAAAAGTGATTGGAAAGCTCTTGAGAATAATTAGTAGCTTCATACAGAGCAGATTTAATAACTGGATCAACGTGAGCCTTTTTAGATGGAAAGGCAGGGGGAAAAGACTTGAAAGAAGAAGGGGCAAGGGAAGGGTCAGCCAGAAGCTAACGATGCTTTCCTGAGAGCAGGGCAAAAGGATGCTCAGCAGTCTTAGATCACCAGGGCAGAATGGCTTAGAACAAAACACTTTGTTTGACCCAGTAATTAAGTACTTTCCTGCAGGATGTAACTGAGGCCAATAGCTTAGAAAATCAAAGGAAGTGGGTGTTTAAGGAATGAGTGAGAGGTAGAGCTTATGGTCTCTTAATCCTCATCCTTCAGAGCACTCACTAGCTGGAGCAAGACAAGAATATCCTCTTTCAAAATTTAGTTAATAACTGTGTATGCTGGGAATCTTTTAATTCTTTTGCATCTAACATTGATGACTTCTCAATATGGAGGCAGGACCAGACGCTGAGGCATCTACTAGAGCTACTGTTTCAAGCCTGCTGCTGTGTTTGTTTCTTTGGATGGTAAATCTGCCTGTTGCTGTTTCTATATTACCAGTTTAGGCTGGTGCAAAGAAATAGAAAATGACCTAATAATTTACCCCTTCTTGCTCTTGTCTACTCTGTATCTTCATAACAAGATGAATTGCTTTGCTATAAAACTTAGGTTCCTTGCTGAGATGACAAATAAGGGAGCACCCCAAGTTTGACATGAGGATCTGTGTAGTGTAGTTTTCTGCCCTATGTAACGTGAGGGTACAATGAAGGATTAACTCTGCTTTTGCAATTCCACTTTTCTCCCTCAAAAAGCTGCTCTAGTTTCTGGCCTGTCTGCCTCAAAACCTAAGAAAAAAAGTCTGAAGATGAGTCTTTACTTTTCTGTTCTTTAGCACAGCAAAAAATGAATGGAAGTGAAAAAACAAGGTTTAACTCATACACCTTAGCAGCTGCAGAATACAAAAGGGTGTTTCTTGAAGATTCCTTTTAATGAAGTATTTAATATTACATATTTATGTGATAGTTCAAGTACCTCTGCAGTGTAAATTTCACTGTTCAGTAGATCTCACCTGAGTTCCCTGTGGAAGAGAACTGCCTCTACACTATGAATGGATAGACACTGCCTATGTTGTACACCAGGTCCAGGTGAGGTTAGAAAGGCTTTCCTGGAGCAAATGCTGGCCTACTGCTAGCAAAAAACTCTTTTAAATGTAATTCAAACCTTGAAGTAAGAGTTTCTCCTTATACTTTTATGTAGACAAGTCCTCTGATACAGGGGCAATCAGAACTTTTTTAAACAGATGCCTGCATTATTGAACAAAACCAAGAACTTTCTCTGATAACATGACTCTTTAATATAAGCGTTATGTCCTAAGAAGTAGGATCAGATGTCTATCAGTCTGTGACATGCAAGCTTTTCTTTTTTCTTTTTCCTTCCTTGATAATCTAAGAGGGTTTTTAGGAACTTACTAACTGTTATGTTAGCAGATGTACCTGGGCAGTGGAGTGCTTTTATTCAGACGACTTCTACCTGTGTGCCACTGTGGGGGTCAATACATAGTATATTTGGATCCATGCCAGAATAAATGACTCCAGAACAGTGGCTAGGAGGTAGTTTGTGTTTATACAGTAACTATGTTGCTGTTTTCAGATCTGCTTAACATTTTTTTTTTAAGCATTTCAAGTGAAAGCCTTAATCAGGTGCCTATGCTGAAGGTGGGCTCACATGCAGTGCTGCATACACTGAAACATGAGTGTCTGTAAACATGCAGAGTTAAGAAACCACAACAAACAGAAGACTCCTGTTGCTGAATGGGAAAAGCCAGGATTAGGTGGGCTTGCTTCTGCTCCAGTGGTTCTGGCTAATCCCTTCAGGTGGTTGTTTTAGCCATTTGCTTCTTCCAAGTAAAGCATTTCAAGTGGTCCTGATGATTAAGAGCTAGATAGAAGCAGGATGTGCCCCATCTCCCACGCATATTGTATGTGTGAGTCTTGCTGAAGTAACACCACAAGTTCCAGTGGTCTTCCACTGCTATCCTCTAAGAGGTATGTTACAGTTTCTAACATAATCTAAGAAGGAAAGTGCTACCCTTGCTTGGTGTCTGCTCTGTCAGAGCAGAGCTCCCTACAGCCAAGCAGAACTCCTTGAGGAATTTAATATTTTTTTCTGTTTCCTGAGCAGGTGTCTACTCATATCACAGCCACTCGCCTTCAGAGTGTGCCCCCATTCTGCCTGCTCCAGAGCAACTCAACCTAGGCCAAGAAGGCTACTATATCCCCTGCAATCTCTGCAGGGCAGAGTTTCCCTCCAGGTCAGGGTTGAGACGGTGCTAGCGGGACCAGAGGGTCCCCTTCCATGCACATCAGTATTCTACTATAGCACTGACAGGGTGCTCCAAAACCTTTTACATATTTATCACTGGTACAGCTCCAAAATAAGAAATGGAGGATTTCTTTCTTTATGAACTATATCATGTGTGTCTTTTTGTAATTAATCAGCATGGTTCTGTGTACTTGTGTAGCCAACACAGAACCTGTATTTAGATTTAGTTCTTACTGCACTTCCCATAGTCCTTGATACTTCTTCCTGCTTCCTTTCACACTTAGACAATAAAATTCTGTCTGCACTGCTGACAGCTTGTGCAGAGAAAACAAGATGTCTGTGTTGTCCTTCTTCCTGAATTTAACTTGGCCTTTGTCAGGCAGTTGACAAGTCAAATGTCACACTCCTGAGGGATGGTGGTGGATAGATGCCCTGTACTCACAGCTTTAGGGAAAGAGGACATGGAAGAAATTTTCTTCTCCATCAATCAGCTGAGCAGCTGAGTACATCTGTGCATGTAGAAGAAGCTACTAGAGAGCCAGAAGTCGGTATAGGGCTGTCTAAAGAGGACTGAAACTCATCTTCTCCTCCTAAGCTTCCAGCAGCCAGGCTGGATGGAACCAAATTCACAGGATACAGTGATATGGAATGCAATATTGACATTCTACTGCAAGGATGGACACAAGCCACCATCTTCAACACATCACCTATTCTCCTCTCCTGGCCTGAAATACTTAAACTGTGTTTAATAAAAATAATAATAATTAAAAAAAAAAAAAAGTGGCCTTCCAGGCTCATAAACTCCCCAGGTCTTCTCAAAGCAGATGCTGGGTTAATAAAGGACCGTCAGCTCTGAGACCTACTGCGTTTCTGCAATGAGGGGAATCCAACTTTAGTCAAGGTACCATCCTTCAGGCACAACATACCCTTCTCTTTGGGAAATGAGTAAAAGCTGGGCCCAGAGCCAGGATGTAGGCAAGCAAGCTTAGAGCTCGTGCACGTGTACAGAGAAGGAATAAGCACCCCTCGCCCCATTCCTTCAAAGAGGGGCACACACGCAGCAGTCCCTCTTAGCCAAGTTACATTATATAAACAACTTCAGCCTTGGGGAGGAAAATAATTGCGGAGCACTTGATAGGTCACGTTAAGAAACAAACAGAATAGTAACCACATTATAAACCTGCAAAGACTGTGCTTAAGCACAGAAGTTCACAACAGTCCTTCATTCAACAGTAGAGAAATTCTTGCTCCATGTCTTCTAATAAAATCCTGCAACTTCTATAAACCTCTACTTCATCTCAATGGAGGATCATAGAGATGCTTGTTTGAGAATGCATGGGGTCCTCTGCCCCACGCCTGACTTTCTCAAAAAACATGTAGCCTGTAAAGCCCCAGTAGACCTATGGGGTGGGTTGAATGTTAGACAAAGAGTCCAGTCAGAAAGGTAAAGCAGTGACTCGTCCACAGCTGAGATTTAAAAATAACACTTTGCTCCCTCTTAGATCAGACTTTCATCCTGTTGTTGCCAGTTTCTACAGTTCCAACTTTATATAGTCAGTTGGATGCTACACTATTTAAACCTTAATACAAAGCCTTTGTTGTGGAAAACAGCCTGAAAAGAAGCTGTACAAACTCAGCAAATCAATGAAAATAGTAATATTACCTGTCAGCTATTCTGTCAAGAACCTCAAGATTGCAAAATTCAAGGGCCTCACAATCCTAGAAGCATACAGGATATTAATGGTGGTGGTAGGGAAAACCAAATCTTAACAAATTCGCTCACTGCACAGACAGCAAGATTGTGAAAAGGCAGAGGACCTGCTATGGACAACTGAAGTCTCTACTGTCCTACTTGCTCCGTTCAGCTGGCTTTCCTGGTTTACATTTTCATCTTGCCAAGGAGTGACTGCCTTGCCATCTCCCATCCCACTTTTTTTTCTTTTTTTTTTTTTTGGGGGGGGGGGGGGCGCGGGGGGAAGGAGTGGAGGAAAAGGCGAAGGAGGAAAATTGAGAAAGCCTTTAGAATAGCTAGTCCATTTGTTTACTCCTAGTTTGAGCAGCTGCTGAAAGTAGCCAAGAACTGAATAAATCCAGGGTTGCTGTAGCCGGCTTTCCATCCAGGAGGAGCAAAGCAATGCAACCGAAAACTAGTTGAGTCAGCCCTCAAACTAAATAACAATTGTCACCTCAGCACCTTGAAAACTGTGTCTGTCTGAAAACAGTTAGGAAAAAAGAAACCTTCCAGCTCCACTGTACAGCATTCCTTTTCCCTCAGAGCATAAGAATGCGCAGCCCAGATCTGCCATTAAAAGAAAAGAGAAAAAAAGCTTCAGGACTAGAGTGACACTCTCAGTGGCAGTTGGAGGATGACTTGCCCTGACAGGAAATGTCAAAAATGTGCAGCTGACAAAAGGAGGGAGCTGGAGGCAAGTCAGATACTAAGTCAGTCATCTGTGTTATCAGCACAGCAGGTGAGGTCTCTGTGGACATGCCAACACCTCGTACTTCGAAACATGATGCATTAAGTTGGATAGTAGCAATTACAGAGTGTGCATTCCAGTCCACCGGAGCCACGGGAAGCACTCGAACAAAGTGGCTGCAGTCTGGTAAGAACAGCAACCTAGACAGTAATTCCATCAACCGGCACAACAGGAAACTGACCGAGAGGAGCTGGGACCCCAGGAAGGCCTGCACGTGTTCCACTTCAAAGGCTCCCTCTTTGTTTGGAGGAGCCCCAGGTGTGTTTGCAAAGCCCTAGCAGTGCATTTCAATAACATTCATTTGCAAAGTGATGGCAGTGGGAGGAGAAACAGCCCTGCTTTGTGGACTCTTTGCACAGATCATCACCCTGAGCAGTGAGCACACCTTCTTGTGGCTTTACAGTATTTATATGTTGGATTTATAATAAGATAGCTTTAAAAAATTCAGCCACAGGTTATAACTAAAGAAATACAGTTGCAGAAAAAATATCATCAGTAACCTAACAAGATAACTGGATAAGCAGTCCTGGGAAAAGAGCTGCAAGAGGCAGACTTCATAAGGAAAAGGCTCTCAAGCAACAGCCAAGACTCACTTTTTGGAAAATCAGTTAATTAAGAGCAGTGACATTATCTCCTCCTCCTCCTCCTGTCCCACGTAATCATGGCAACTGGTTTTAGTGGGCATCCTCCTGAAGCACTGAGCAACTTATGAGTTTAAGGCAGTTAAAGAAATGCAACTTCTAAGTGGCAGAATTGAGTACAGAAGGGCAGCTGTGGTGCAGTTGGAGCTGCGGTCTGGCGGAGACGCTCTGCTGAGCAGGGTTTGCCTCTGCAGCTGCGTGCTGCCGTAACCAGAGCGGGAACGGGGCATGTGCACATGCTGCTGGGGGCCTTGGGCATCCGCTTCCCTAAGCACTCATCAACCTGAGATCCAAATCTCCACTGAGAAGATGACAGTGGAGAAGATGATGGTGTTGTATTGTAGCTTTATGATAGCCTCCCTTTCGGGCAGATATTCCCATTGTCCCACTTCCATAACCATTTAAGGCCCCTTTGTAATTCCTCAGAAAGCCATGCTAATGACAACTAGCTATGTATTTAGGTCAGGAAACAGTTACGAGCTACATTTGGGATCTTAATTCTGTTTCACACAAGTTGTTCATTACTAGGTCTCTCACTATATTCTCAAAGCAGCAGTGTGTTTTTCTTAAAGCAGCACATTATTTTCCAACCAGAACTACAACATTACACAAGTCACCATTTTAGAGGTAGAAACTCCCCCCACTCCCCAGATTTTCCCTATAGTCATTCACATGTCTCCAGATCCATTTGATGTTATCTCAAAATTACTCCAGAACATGGATAACTTCTTTTCCTAAAACAGTCAGCATATGCAACCAGTAGTTCTGTATTTCTGAGAGAGTGTTGCTTGCGAATGCCCAAGACAGCCAGGGCTTAGCGCTGCAGGACCCTCTGGGAGCTGTGTAGCCTTCAGAGAGGAGGATCAAAAGCCCTGCAGGCAGGACATGTTGTCCTGGGGCTTCTTAGCACATGACTCCACATCCACTGCATAAGAACAACTCGACCCCTCCAAGTATTTGCATATTGAAAGAGAAAACAATACTCTGACCCAATGGAATATTAGGTTTTCCAGCAAACTATAGTTGGAAGGTTATACTGGCAGGCAAGAGAAGCTCTCTGAGAATTGCCATTACACAGGTTATCCAAGAGAAAAGCCAATGCTTTGGTTTGAATAAAACAGGAGAAGCATTTCTGGTTTTCAAGCACAGCTATGCTAAGTCACAGGAATGGCAGGACACACGCTGCGAGCAGGCAGGCAAGTGTGTTCTGGGGAGCCCACCCTCGCCAGGGTGCCCTGCAGCTCTGCTCAGCGGGGCCTGCTCCCCAGCTCGGCTCTTTGGGGCGCCCCGTGGCCACGTACGGGGCCTCTGCGCGCGGCATCAGGGGCTGCTTCCCCACCCGTCCCCAGTACCAACTGACCATCAGACCCAGCCAGCAGCTACAAGTGAAGCAGGCAGCCAAAGACAAAGATGTAAGTGACAACAGCTAGATTTGTCACAGGCTTTTTTGTTAAAAAAAAAAAAAAAAAAAAAAAAACACTTTACTGTCTTCCAAGTTTCTTATCCCAATGTTAGCAGCTGGTGGTTGTTTTCTGCAAGCAGGCTTGCTTTCTGGCAACCTGGAAACAGTGTGGCAGAAAAATAAAGCTCTTGTAGTGCCACAGATTTCCCTTTCCTCCCCTTCCCTTTGCAAATAAAATTAATTACAAAAACAGGATAAGAGTACTTGAAGAAATTAGTGCAACTGTCAAACAAAACAGAGCCGTGGAAATACAGAGCTCTGCATTCCTCTAGGTCCTAGGAGGGTTAAGCTGCCAGGAGCACAAGGTGCTGCAGTTACTATGTTGTTTTTTCATAAATTACCAATTTTTTATTTTTGAATAAGAAAGCAACATTTAAAACACGAAACTCCCCCAATATAACCCAGGAAAAAGCAATGATATTTCAAGTCTCCTTGTACACTACCGCAGAAACCTGCTTGAAGTGAGACCAGATCTCCCTGCCTCATCTATGAGCAGATGGTTGAAAGTGCTTCTGCCAATAGTGCATTCACCTCTCATAGGGAAAGCTGAGCACCAGAAGTCAGACCAAGCTGGGGAATCTGCCCTAGGAACACATCCAGTTCTGCTGTTCCTCACAGTAATCCAAGCACTGCTGATGCTCTGGCTCCAAGCACACAACTTTCCCTGATAGAGACAGGGGTCAGTCCTATAGGTTCTATCTACATAAACAGGGCTGACTCCAGAAGGTGGCAGCAGTAGGAATTTCCCTCTGGACCAGGAGGATGCTACAGATTGGATATCTAACTTCTGCTGGGCCAGTTGGATAAGGGGAGCATAGAGAATGAATAGGGCATGTGAGAAGTACCAGCTCTTCCACCTGATGGTTCTGTTTCGTCTGACATGCCTTCCATTTTCACCTCTCTTGGGACCTCCCAGAGCCAGGGCCTCCTGAGGTTCTCATGTCTTACAGCTTTCTCTACTTGAAATCCACTGGGAGGATCTTAAATCTTTTTCCCACAAGT
Organism: Nothocercus julius; assembly: GCA_013398735.1. Lineage (NCBI taxonomy): Eukaryota > Metazoa > Chordata > Aves > Tinamiformes > Tinamidae > Nothocercus > Nothocercus julius. The sequence goes on from VZSV01000079.1 coordinate 2,444,745, forward strand.
GCCAAAGGAACTAGGTATTGTTCTGAGACTGCCAGAAAGGAAGGAGCCTCTCCCAAGGCCTCTAGGCTTTTGTGGTGTTTCTAGAGCTCCTGAGGACAGTTCTGTAGAACCCTAGCTCCATTCCCAGCAAACCCATTCCCAAGTCCTTTAGACACAGTAAAGAACTTCTTACAGAAACCACTCGAGTCTCCAAACTCTTTTGTCAGAAAGACAGCCCTTATATATCATTAAGTAAAAGCCACTTCCATGAAGTCAGGAGAACACTGCTCTTAAAGGCAACACCACAGCCAGTAGATGGGAGGACCATGCTTCATAAACTAATCACTAACAAATTAAAAGAACCCTTGTTTTGGCATAAAGGAGTAGTGGTGTGTACAACCCCAGCTATTCGGCCGCAATTAACTAACTAGAAGTAGAGAACATTGCCCCTTGACTGTCTGGCTCCTTGAAGGTCTCACCCAGGGACAAGCAAACACAAGAGTTAGGCTGCCTCTTGCCGCCCTAAAACATCTGCTAAACGAAGCAGGGAAACCAGAAAGTTAACTCCAAAGATCTCTTTAAGAGATGATAAAGCCGGAAAACAACTGGAGATCTGCTGGAAATACAGCTCAGGTTTGCAGAGCCCACGAAACATCAATGCACAAAAGGCTCCAACTCTCCCACCCCCAATTTTCTGTGAGGGCACAAGAAGAGAAGGGGACTTTTAGGACAGGACAAGGAAAAGAGTTTTCTTGCAAGCAGATTATGCATCCAGAGCCTCAACTGCTGTATTCAGAACAGCTTTTCTTTAGGGAAGGGGGACCAACACTAACCCTCTCTGAGGCTGGAGATCTCCAAGCCAAAGCTAGCCAGCAGACAAAGATGATCAGACGAACAGAAAGGATTGGGTAAGCCATTTGCCATCAACAGGACATCTTCAGAGAGGAGGGAAAGTCGGCCAAGAAGCTTCAGGGCTCCATCCTGGTACAGTCTTCGACCTGACAGAGAAAAAGGAAATGAAACATCAGCTGGATGCTTGTGCTGTAAATTAACTCTATACAGCCACAGAGGGAGGCTTGGCAACACCCTTCCAGCCTTCTCCTGTTGCAGCCAGCCTGCACAAACACTGCATGCATCTCTGAGCCTAGCTGCAAAAGCAGCAAGCACCATATACTAGTGCTTTTCTATGGACTCTCTATATACACTGGGGAATTCAGTATATGCTAAACTCACCCCACAGACTCATGGGAAGCTCCTGTTCACTGCACTTACTCCTAGAGGCGCCTTTACACTCTCCTCTGAGAAACAGTCGATCTCTTTATTCCTACCCTCCTCCCCAAAGTTGATTCTGATCTGATCCAAACCAGCTCAGAGGCAGTCACATGCAGTACTTAATGCCTATTTCAGGCAATAGAAGGGTGGTGCCAGTGTAAGGTAACAAAAGCTGCCCCCTTTTAAAGCAAATGCAGGGTCTCAGTCAGACCAAAAGTCCAAATCTTGAACTTGGGACCCAGCACTTTTTTATGATCAAGAACACAAGTGGATACTTGTACTCATGAAGCAGAATACATTCTCTTCTGGCTTCCCCAGAGACCTGAACCTCAATTGATTAGCTTTAGCTCTTCCACAGCAAAGATACACAGTGTCTTCTTATGATACTTGAGGAAACACTGCTTCTCTTTTGTGCATCATTCTGGTCACAGGCACACCCTGTACATCATCCCCAACTCAATGAAATGCGCTGCCCAACACAAAACTGCATTCTGCTGTGCCATACAGACCTCTTCTGACCCAATAAGGATGAGCCCCACGCTGCCACACTCACCCCCTCTGTCCCCATTCTCCACAGGCTCTGCTGAGTAGAAGATATAATCAACGGTGGCTCCAAGCCCCATGGGCATGGTTGTGACCTCTGGGCGCCCTCTCTGTGGCAGGAAGTGACTGTAGACCGAGGTCAGGTTGAGACCATGCTGAATAACGCCTGAAGACCTGCATACAAACATCCAGCATTTATTAAGATGGGAAAAAGGAACATGATGCCATGTTCAGCGCTGCAGTCACAGCTGAAGTTGGATATCCCCCTGCTAATGCAACTCTCCAAGCTATTTTTATGTTTGTGAGCACATACAGAGAGACAGTCTTTCAGTATTATTCACTTTATTTACATCAAAGACACAGCAAACTAGGAACTTCCCTTCTCCCAAATACCCATGCTGACTACGTCCTTCACTCTGGATCTCATCAACCCCATGTTGACATGACATCTCCCAGCTACTGGGACAACCCTGTGTGTCTCCAGCTGCTCCAGATAGCCCTTACTCTCTGACAGCCTCCCAGTTATTTCAGTCTTTATTTCAGCCAGACTTCAATTGGTCAGGACAACGAGACAGGACTTCCCCACAGGAAGTTGCATTGGATTACCTTGGGAAGAAGGGCTGGGAATCAGGGTCATTCACCACAGCAGCATGCTTGGGCCAGTGTGCAGGACGGTCTGTAAAGGAGCAGAGAGATTTTGGACAGACCTATAGAAGCCTGGACCAGGCTGCTTAACCTAAGTTAGAAGTTTCTCCTCCGAGACTATACAAGTCTTTTTCCCCAAAAGGAGCAGATAGATTCTAGTTAGAGGTATTTTCAAGAAAAACATTTGAAGGAAAGTCCATCTCAAGACTTCCAGGAATGCTGAGCATGGGTCACTGCAAACAGCTAAGAAACCAAAATTCTGTTCTGTTAAGGACACACCCTTAGGGTATTTAGTACTATCAAAGCTCAGAGTACTTCAACCTTTGCTCTCAAAGATATTTCATCTGTCTCAGCCTACATCTTACCCATCTAGAAGAGCTGGCCAGAAAAGCAAAACAGAAATACAAAGAGCAGAACCAACCCTGCCACAAAGGCAGGGTGAGGCTGTGTATATTGGGTACCAGCACACAAGGACCTTTATGCTGTGGCCAGTGTGGCTTACACTCCTCAGGTTTGTTTTGCCTTCACAAAAATCTTGAAGCAGAGGAGGAAGAAAAAAAAAAAAAAAAGTATGTATATGTGCCTCTATTGAAAACAGCCTCGAAAAGAGGCTGAACCTCAGTGCATGTCAAGGCTCACAGTATTGCAAGGCTTCCTATGTAAGGATAGTAGGTCTGCATTCCTCTGAGCCCCCACAGAATCCATTAGTAATCACACAGAGTGATAGTTCCCCTTTTCTCACCAAACATTACCTCCACCTGCATCTTTCATCAAAATCCAGCTAGAAGAGTCATGAACTGGAGAATTTCTCATTAATACCTGGTTTAGCATCTGTCACACCTTCCAAGAGGATCAACTGTGGTGGCCGTTCACAGGCAACATCGCAAAAATGGAACTGCAGCAGAAAGTCCCGGCTGTATTTACGTCTGTCTGCAGAGAAGAAGACTAGTTAGGGAAAAGAGAGGTGCATCATATCTACAGGGTCTATCTACATCCTCCTTAGACTTCTGTTCCAGAGACACCTTGGTGTTCGAGCACTGTGATACCATCCAAATGGGAATCACTTAAAAAGTGAAACACAGAATGGAGGTGCCAATGTAGAGGAACAGAGCTCAGGCCACAGCCAGTTACTGCAATCCCTATTGCTAATGCATCCATCACTGTCAGCACTTAGATGCCACAATTAAAAATGTCCCCTTTGGAACATCCCAAGTTATAGACTGCAGGAGATCAGTTAGCATGAGGCCCAAGGAAATGTTTACCTAAAAAGGAACAACAGTTCTGGAGATTAAGTTGAATACGAGCTCCACATTCACACATCTTCCAACAAAAACTATTCAGTGGAGGCTCCTTCTTTTTAATCCTCTCTAGAAGAGAGGATAGTCATTACGGACTCTTGACAATAGGTTCCTAATTGTAGTGTGTAAACATTGTTCAAGACCCATTCTGATAAATAACTGCAACTGGAAGCTGTTGCTACTGAAGGTGGTTTACAACTGCACAAAAGCATCGCTGTAGGAACATAAGTAAGGTGTAAGAGGAAGGGTTACTGGTAGAGGAACATTCACTTCCCGACCAGAAAAAGATGACAGAAACTGGGGGACAGTGACAAACAGCAAGAAGATTAAATTTAAACCATGTATCAAGAAAAGGGATAAGAGAAACATAATCTTTGCCAAGCGCCTCATGCATCACATGCCCTCAGCAAAGAGGGAGAGGGAGACAGGGAGAGAGAGCAAGGCCCACATACTGTGCCTCCCTAGCCAGCTCCCGTCCTCTGTGCACGCTGGAGCTCACCCGATTTCTTCGATGGGCACACAGAGACGTACTGGCAGTTGTCCGTTACACCCAGCGAGCTTGGCCACAGTGGGGCCAGCAGCTTCCGTGGATGCAACTGCTGGGAAAAGTCTTCCTGTCCAGATACCTACAAGGAAGCCAGTAACAGGACAGGAAACATCTGTAACAGAACTTTTACAAGCTGTAGACAACGTATATTCTTATCAAGAGCAAACTGGCAGAATGCCTTCATGGAAACAAGCCACTTAGAAGATGATAGAGCACTGATATAATAAACCCTCAGATATTGGGGTGGCAGACACACAACTAGCTAAAAGTCACCTGACAGAAGTCTGCAAAGTATCTTTTATTAGTAAAATAATGATTTAGCTTGGAAGCTGGCAATGCATTTGAGCACAGATATTCAGTAACAGATGACCTGGGGTAGGTTTGGATAGGTGCCCATGTCAGGGACAAAACTATTTCCACAATGAACATCATAAAAATTCTAGTATCTTTTGCTGAATTTGTACTCTGCTCTGCTTCCATAGCAAGGGAGAATTGGGACCTGAAATGAAGTGGTCTATTATCACTGATCTGCCTTAAGAGAAACTGAAAGAGCAGTAGTGGAAACAACATGCACACATTTGTTTCTTTCCTCAGCAGCACAGGAAGTATGAGAGAAGAGCCCTGAATAACTGTAATACTGTGACTGTTTCCTCATGAGAGGGAGAAGATAGCTATGCATTTGTGCAGCAGCATGCAGCAGAGAGCTATCCGATCCCTGCGCTGTTTGGCACCTACCTTCCAGGCTGGCATCCCATGGTAGGAAAGCTGACCATTTCGGATGAATTTGTACAGTGGAGAATCAGGTACAGAGTTCAGGTCACCACACAAGATGACAGGATAGTAGCTGCCTTCAGCAGTTTTGGCAATCTTGTCAATCTCTGCTAGGAGCAAGGCCATCTGCGCAAGTTTGACATCTCCCCGCCGGGGATTGTACAACACATGAGTGTTGGCCACACACAAAGGACTGACCATCTTCAGATCCAAGTCTTCCGGGAGCAGAGGCTGCAGTAAGAGCACCAAGCCCACATTATCCCGATTCAGGATGTCCAGACCAGGCCGGAAATATTCTATGGGGTTGACACTGATCAGCTGGAACTTGCTGTGCTTATAGCATACTGCACAGCCGTCTGTTTTCCTCCCAGTTCTCCGCTTATAGAAGCATTCAAAGCCTGAAGAGAAACCAACACCCATGAGAAGGTGGCCACTTCCTCAGCAGCCCCACTGTTAGCTGGAGGGTTTGACAAGCCCATATAGAAGAGGTCCCTACCATACGTCTTAGGAGGCTGACCTTCAATCTGGTGGACTTGTGCAAGAGGAAACTTCCTCCAACACCTAGGCATTCTCATTTTGCTAATTTTCAACTTGTTTTCTGCAACACATCTGAGCTATAACTATAAAAGTCCGCAGCTCTCAGTAAGCAATGCACAAATCTACTTGCAGAGCACCATTTTTTCAGTAATGTAGCCTTTAACACTTCCTATCAGTCTTCATTCAGCTCTTTGCTCATCTAGCCAAAAGCAACAGGACTCAATGCCTGGGAGTCCAGTCTCTGCTCATTTAGCTCAAAGCATTATGACCCATTCTGTTGCAATAATTCTAGTTTATCATGAAGGATCTTTTTCTCTCCTTGTAAACCAGAGCCAAGTCTGTTTCATGACTCCAGTCTGTCACCGGGAGAAAGTTACAAAGCTGAATAAGAACTGAATAAGATTGAAGGAGAAAATATCTAAGCAGAGTTCAGAAGTAGGGACAGCAGCTACACAAAGAAACAGGAAGATTTCTCTCAAGCCTGGCGGCTTTAAAAACATAGAGATGAGGAACTCTGGGGCCAGCTGCCGTGGATGGGAACTACAGACACTAAGCAGCAGGACATACCCATCATCCTGAACGTGGGTTCCAGCTGCTCCCAGTAATGGTTCTCTTGTACCTCCTGGAGACACAGAACCTGGAAGGAAGGCAGAGACCTCACTCGCTCCATCAGTATTTGCCAGCTACCTTGTTTTGGGGAAGGGAAAAAAGTGAAAAAGTGCACTCACATACTAGCACTGCAACTAGAAAGGTCAGTACTGCAACTCTGTTCTGCACTTCCCAGCTAGAGAACAATTTTCTAGGTCACATCAGTTCCTCTTTCAGTTACCCAGTGATGAAGCAGAAGCCCCTTCATCACCCAAAGAGGACTCAGGGAATAGAGAAAATTATGAAGTCCTCTTCTATGTACTCTTCCATACTGTCTTATAAGGCTGGTCCTTTCCCCTGAAAACAAATTCTCTCTTCTTCATCCATTTCTACTCTTCAAGCAGTTAAGCCCTGCTATCAAAGTATGACTAGCTTCTGCAGGGACACAGCACAGCTTACACATAGGCCTCTGATAGTCTCAAAGACACGGGCCTTAAATTTACAAGAACGCAGCATTTTCCTAATCTTCCTAGGACTTTTTTTTTTTCTCCTTAGGAAAAAGGAAATAAAAACACACACACAAACACACACACACACACACACACACACAAGGAAAAGAAAACATGCAGTTAGATTAAACAAGGAATTCAAATTCTGGTGATGCTAATATGGCAGGAGCTTACTCACATCAGGATCCCAGTGCTGGATTTCCTGCAAAAGGTTTGGAAGGCGGTAGTTCCAATTTAGGATGTCTGGATGGCAGTGTAGATAGAGATCAAAACCCTGTTCCACCAGATCCTGGGCCAGGATGTTGTAAGACATCACCCGAAATTCAAAGAGGGGCATGTTTCCTGGGACCTGCTCTGGCACGTAGGGCTGGACAGAAAGATCCTCCCAGTCTCTCCATAAAATCTCTACATGTAAGAGACAAGAAGCCAGGTTAGAGCCATGCTGGGTACCCTGCTGATACTTTTGTGTCTCTAGGCTCCAGAAAAGAGCCAGTCCAATTCTCCAGCCTACAATGCCCCAGTCTCCAAGCCTCTGGGTTTTAGGTCATTCGGATCATTTCAGCTCAACGAAGATGGGGTAACAGAAGACCAGCGTCAAGCATACTGAAAAAATTCAACCACATTTTGGGTACTTTTTGTAATAGGAGGTCAGCACCTAGGCACAACTACTGGGAAATGAGTATATCAACAACTATTAGTCTAACAGCACAGAGAACCCTCGCTGTGACCAGCCCTCTCTCAGCAAAAATTCACTTTACAGTTTTCACTACCTGATCCTGTCAATTCGGTATGGACACGGACAATCAATGTTTCACTGACAGCAAGGCCAGACCTACTCATCTTTCCCAGATGCATAAAAAAAATCTGATAAGGTTCATTACAAATGCAAATCCTAAACTAAACAGATTCAGAGTTATTTCTACTGACCATGGTAGGGCAACTCTGCTGGAAGAGGCTGAAACTGTTCCATATCCTGAATGGTCCAGGCTCGGGGCTCCACTGGCACTATCTCTGCATCACATGCTAAGCTCCATGCCAGCACAGCTGGGTCTTCATTCTGCCCTTCTAAATCTATAGTGGCACAGCCAACTATCTGGTGATCCGTCTGTGGCATTACAGCTGCCCAAGGGGCACTGCCTACCACAGCCACTGTTTCCTCTGCTGGTAATTTTGCCAGTTCAGCCACTGCATGATCTCGTTGTTCTGAAGATGCCAAGGTGTGGAGCTCTGCAAGCTGCTGACCAGCACACCATGTGACTTCTGGAGCCGAATTCAGGTCACTAAGGCTGGTCATCAATAACTCCGAACCTTCTAACCAGTCACTAGTGAGGGCAGCCGATACTTTCCCCACTGCTGGAGCACTGTCACTGGCTGGTAAATTCCCTGCTCCTTCCTCCAGCCACTGCTGGAGCAGGGCTTCTTGCTCTTCTGGGACCGACCTTCCTCCGGATGCAGCAAAGATGCCCTCTACCTGGGTGGACGAGCTCTTCGCCAGAAGCACATTCTTTTGACAGGTAAAGAAAGCATCTGCCGAAATAAATAAAGATATTTTAGTCAGTTTTGTGTATTATTTACCAGTCTTCTTTAAGCCTTGCTGCAACTCAGTGTCACAGGCTCAATCAATAGAGCAACCAAAATAAATGACTTTTCTGAAGAAAAAAAAAAAGTTACAGTCTGAGTAACTTACCCTGCCTCTTACAGGGTGCTAGGCCACAATCCAATTTTAACCATGTTAGTCAAAAACACTGAAACTGTGCAGGATGACAGCTGCTTTATCAGTCCTAAAGACGACAATTCAAGCATAGGCAGCACCACAGCCAGTCATCCAAGCTAAAGTGCTATGGAAGCTGTATTAGCACTCAATGACATAGCTAAAGCTACAGCTTGTAGCAGTTAGCTTGATGTGGTCCATGTGCTAAGAAGTAAAGCTCTTACAGGTGACCACTTCTCTGAAATTTTGGAACAGGTTTCTGCCCAGGAATTCAAGAGGGAAGCCAAAAGGATGGAAGACAGTGTGTGATAGAAGAAAAACTGTCCTTTAATTTAAAAAAAAAAAAAAAAAAAGAAGAAGGCAGCAGAGGGACTAATATGACTAATTAAAAAGCTCACTGGAGGTCACACAGAGGTCAGCAGTATCCGTCCACACTTTTAGCACTATCTTGTGTGTTAAAACTTTCTGCATGCAGCACAAAAGCAGCATTAAGAGCCATATTCCTCTTTGCAGTTTTTTAATTAAGTTCATGAATGTTTGAAAGATGAATGCATCGATGAAATATTTTTGTACACCACTACCTAAAGAGTTGGCTGTTTTAAGAGAAGAACTGAACTTCAGAAGAGCCAACTAGCTTGTCACTAGGACCACCCCTCACCGTGGCTGATACAGATCAGAGAATAGTGTAGACAGGAATGCAGTTTTCATTAGCACAGTCACGGGGCCTGTGAGGTACCACTGGGTCTACAAGACTCTCTGGGAGCATGTTCACATGTCCTACACATGAGTCCCTCCTACGTCACCTGAGGACCCTTCAGGGGTGACAGAACTTAAAGCAAACTACCCCCAAGGATGCCCCAGGCCTATAGGGAAGGTCTGGGGAAAACGCCTGGGTCCCCAAGCAGGGTAAAACCCGCCACTCCAGCGGCCGGACGGGCAGCGGCCGCCCCCGCAAGCACCTGCTGGAGCCCCTCTCCCCCGCGGGCAGCCCGCGGCCACCTGCAGATTGGCACAGCAGCCACCGCGGCCTTCGCCACGGGGGCAGCGGCGCCCGCGC
>VZSV01000079.1:2460245-2476524 GCA_013398735.1 Nothocercus julius
GGCCACCACTGAGAAGAGGCCGCCCCATCCTCCTCACTGCCTCCCTTGAGGTACTTAGAGACACTGCTCAGGTCTCCTCTCAGCCTTCTCTTCTCCAGGCTGAACAGGCCCAGCTCTCTCAGCCAACTGTGATTCCCCTCCTTGTGAGCTGAAGAATCTGGGGAGAGCTAATTCCACAAGTTACCAAACCCCAACCTGGCTGCAGATTTCTAGCCCCGGTGTGAGAACATCTCTGCACCAGAGCCAGTATCACGCGAATGCAATGCACAGCAAATGGCACACACAAAGTGGGCTGGGAAGGAGAGCTCCTGGAGCATGCTGGAGAGTGGGCAGACGTCAGTGGGAGCAGTGGGATGTTCTGTCAGCTACAGGGTGTCACATATGAGCTGGGCTTGCTTTGACAAAATGAATCTGTTTGGTTTCATGGCAGACCAGAATGAAGAAGTGTCAGAGATCAGCGATTCCCCAGAAACTTTGTCACTTGCTGATGTCTCAGCAGAGAAGGCCACATCAGACTCTGAGACTGACCTAGAGATTGAAGGCAAGTGTTTTCCGGCCATCCATCCTCACCAGTCCTTCCCGTTACAATTAATACTGTACCCACCAACAGGTATATATCAGAAATGGAGGTCAAGGATGCCACTCTACTGAGTATCCTGCCATCCACACTTAATCTGGCCGCTGCCAAAGGTGGGAGGATGAACTTCCCTGTAAGAGCTCTCCATTTGATGTGAAACATCTTCCACCTCATAGGCCAGCATGTCCCCCAGCTGCCTTCTATAGACTATGGCTATTCTTCTGCTCCTTCACGCCTCCTTTAGTCCTTGATAACCAACATTACCAGATCGGCCTGCAGTCAGGGCAGCAGAAGCAGCTAGCTGAAGCCAAGATGAGATTGTGGTCTGCGTGCCACAGACTTGCCATTACTATTCTAGACTGTTCTGGTGGTTCTTCTGCTTAATGAGGTCAGTTTTCTGGTTAAGCAAGTCTTGCTCTCTTTTTTGTAAATAGTAGACTTGTCCAAAACTTAGAATGAGCACTTCTGAATATGTTGTAAGTGGAAAGAAAATCAAAAAACAGAAGAATGCAAGAAAAAAGAAAGACTTTTGTGAGGCCTCAGACTGAACTAGAAAATGGCTTTGATGAGAAGGGAATTTGTTTTTAGGTCAGGCCATTGGATGCATATAACAATATGAAGAAATGTGACCTCTAAATATGGGGTTTGATGAAGGAATTCCAAATGACAGGTTTTTGTGGAAATGCAGCCGCCAGCTGCACTGATATGTCTCATTGCAGCTGTGTCAACAACACCCAATGGCCAAGATGAGAATGCTGGGATTCTTCCTGCTGGTTGGAAGCCAAAATGTTCTGAGCTGTCCTGGCTCCTCTAGCAATATCAGCTGCATGCTTCAATTAAGATTAAAAAAAAAAAAAAAAAGACAATTTTTTTGCCTGATGTCAGAAATTCTCAATTATAGCAAGAAAGATTTAGTCACATAGCAGACTGGTGAGAAGCTACAGTATGTCACTGATTGCCAAATTGAGAAGCAAGGAGAATACATTAACTCTTGGAGGTGTGGAATAAATGGATAGGGAGTACCAGAAGGGAAATAATCTTTTAAGAATAAGATGTTATTCAGCTCAGCTCCACAAGGCAAAATTTAACCTAGGGCCTGAACCCATGAGTCTGGCATAGCCTATTGATAGTTTGGTTTGAGTCATGAATCAAAACCACACAAAATGTGGCCATGGTTGAGGTGGCCACTTAATTCACTGCAGACAACTGGCAGGCTGCCCCCATGTCTCTTGTTGTCACAGATACTGAGGCAAGAACTCCTCTGCTCCTCATCTCAGTCTCCAGCTTCAGCAAGTGCTACAGATTTGCGAGTGAGCCCTGAGCTTAGTACAGAAAAGCCAAGAACTCGTATTTGGTTGCTTTAGGGGACTGTTAGCTTATGCTTACAGCGCTTCCTCACTCAAGTGGCCCTCATCAAATGCTTAGGAGAAACAGTCACAGAAAGAGGAGGGAGGACACTGACCACACCACTCATCAGATGCTTTGTCTCCGTAGATCCTGGGAAGGCTTTTGCAGGCATTACCGGCACAGAGCTGTACCTGGAAGCGTGCAGGCTGCTGGAGGTGGTGCCTGTCTCACAATTCATTCAAAACTTGTCCAAGCCTTATATAAACCTGAACCACCATGGTCTAGGACCCAAAGGTGCCAAAGCCATTGCTATTGCTCTGGTGGTGAGTAGCCAGCAAGAGTGGAGCCACTATCAAATACAATAGGCACCTGGGGCTTCTCTCAGCCCTGGAGGCCACTGCTGAGTAAACACTGTGGGAGAAAAAGCCATATATCTTCCTCATAGGAGCTCTCATGCCCTGCACATGAAGGCCTTGTATGACCACTGCTGGCTTTTGCTGGAGTTACTGCAGCTCTGCTCAAGCAGACTGAGAGTCTTCTATGGGGCACAGGTCCCCAGCACTCCTAACCCCAACAGGGCCAGAGATGAGGACGAAGATTGGTATCCCCCACTCTGAGTACCACATGGAGGTGCTACGCTCACCAGCAGACAGGGCCAGGATGCCTGAATCTGAGCTTGGAAGTGAACCGGGGTCTCCATGCTAGTGAAAAGCGGTGGAAAGTCCTCACCACTCAAGAGCTCTAAAGCAAAGCGGCTCTCTTCTGAGAGAGCCCACCCGCTGCCACGGTCACGGCTCTGCCGTGTCCCCTGACCTCTGTCCTGCTTGGGACCTGCAGTGCCTTCCGGGTTTGGAGGGAACATCCAGTGTCTATCTGTTGAACTGAGGATACTACCCATTTCATTAACTTTTCAGTAGTTTCTTGTCTGTCCCTGTTAACATTTGTTTCTTCACAGTCCAATGCATCTGTCACTCACCTGGAGCTGGAAGATAACTGGATTCTGGCAGAAGGAGCTGTGTGCATAGCACAGATGTTACGGGAAAACTGCTGCCTTCAAAAACTGGTAGCCAATCCGAGATAGTTTGTAACCAAGATTATTGTTCATCAAGTCCAATCTTCTGAGAAATTTCATAATGAAAATCAATTTCATTCCAAGTTTTAATCAAATAACAGTTGCCCCCATGCAAAAATAAACATATTCTGAAGATGATGATATTTTATATTCTAGTTTTAAAAAGTACAAGCTCCTAAAAAGCAGAAGTTTTCATGTGATGGCAGTCTGGTCAGCTCTCTGTGTTCCTTGAACTGTTTTCTTCATTAGCAGATGATACTTTAGCAGACAATAATTACCACAACCTGGTCCTTCTAGGTCATGCTTAGCCAATGGAAAAAAAAAGCTTCTGATTAGGAACTTTCATTCTCCAGCATAATGCAGGGAAACTTTCGTAACGAGATTAAGGGAATAGTGCAAAACTTTCAGATCTGAACCCTTCTATCTGAAAGTAAGGCATACAAAATGCATTTTGGTAGGCTGTGGGATCTGTGTGGCATCAGAAGAAGAGATTGTTGACCAACTACCGCTTGTTTCACTGAAGACAAAATTTTATGTGAAACTGATTGCTCTAGGGCTTCACTCCTGTTAGAAAGGACACGGGGTTGAACACATTAGTATCTCAAATATTAATTACTGCCTGGCTGGCAATGTGAGCATTGCTGGTCTTGTATCATTCCCTTATATCTTGGACACTAAGGAGACAATAAAACAGATACGTTCTTTGGGCTCATCCTTCTTATCCTTTGTTGCTTTCTCCCAGAACATCTGCAATAACCACCTAGGCACAGAAGGAGCTGAAGCCATTGCCAGGTTGCTTTTGGATAATATGTCCTATCTCCAGGTTCTTCAGCTCTCAGGTGGGTTGCAGGCACTCAAGTGGTGGTGGGAGTGGAAGTGAAAAAAAAAACAGAAAACATGGTTTTCTTTTCAGTCTCTCATTTTGAGAACATCGATAAGACTGAGCAAAATCAAGCTCTCAGATAAGTCTCTGATAAGAACCCAGAGTAACAGTGTGGAAAGCTAGATTTATACTGATGTGAATAAAATAAATATTTGGCCATCTAAACTTCCAACACTTCTGAAAACCTGCATCTTATGAGAAATTTAGATAACTGCTGGAGCAAACCTGCTCTATGGATCAAAGTGGGTTAATAACAGCTAGCTTCCTACAACCTGATATGGACCATGATTAAGTGGATGTTCCAGCTAAAAGCACAGCTTCCTCTAGACCCTGGTACAATGTCAAAGGAGAGATCAGCGTGCTGTTAACATACTTCTCCTCCCCAGGAAACAATTTTGGAGAGGAGACTGCACCCTACTTTGCTGATGCACTAACAGTGAGTTACCTGAAATCCAGGACCACCTGCTGCTCTGGCTGTGTAAAAGACTCTCCTCAGCTTGAAACAGCTATTCACTTGGCACTTGGCAATGCACTGATGATTTCCTGGCATAATTCTGCTAACTTCAGAATTGAGAGAGTCTGGGAGGACACAGAGGAGGGTGCACTGAATTAGCATTTTCTCAGGACAGCTGTGGGAGTCTGGCTAAGAGACAAATCCTCAAGACTCCATAACAGAACAACAGAACAAAGGGCATTTGGGTGATACAGAAATTTCAAAAAACTTAAGCAATCTCACTTCATATCTTTTTGTCATTCTTTAGCAAAAAGAAGAGTCTTGACTCCTGTTGTTACTTCCTATCACAAAAGCTCTGCACTGTTTGACACCACTAGAACCTGCCAGGGAGCAAGGCGCTGAACTTAATACAGAAAGGACTCTTGGACTCTTGGTCAGGGTGCACTGGTGGGAATGAAATAGGGAACAGAATTACAGGATATGTTGCAGACCAGACATCTGGTAGCTGCAGGAGGGAAGTTTGCACATATAAAGTCCCATTTCTTGTGCTGTTTCAGGAAGAGGATTGCTGTGATGTTATAAACATCACTGACAAAATGTCCTGAGGGACACAATGCCCCAGTCTCCATGCTGATGAACTGCTGTGCACTGAAGATTTCAGTGTGTCTGGAATCCTTCTGTTTTATCCTCTCATAGGGGCCTTAGATGGCAGGTGGTTGCAGCTGGCTGGAAGAGCTCATTCTCTCTGCATGATTTTCTCTTTGCAGGGCAATTACCAACTGAAGGAGCTGGACCTCAGCCACAACGAGTTCTCTGAGAAGGGAGGACAGCTCCTGGGACAGATGCTGGGTAAATGCACTTATTACTCCTCCAGAGCCAGGAGTGCAGGCACGCTCACTGGGGCACAGGATAGGTCCATGCAGTGCAACATTCGTTTCTCTCCTCAGCAAAAACACCCTGTGACTTGGTGGGTAGTAGAAAAGATGGAGTGTCCCAATTTAGAGACTCCTGACCACTCCACCTGGTCAGCCTCATCACCTCAGGGAACTCCAGCCACTACGTGTGACTGCAGTAGCAGAACACAAAACAAAGATGAGAAACCGTAATGACAGAACACCTGTGTCAGCGAAAAGGCACCCAGCTAACCTTGCCATCTTCTTGCATCTGAACACCCATCCACAGAAAACCTGGATGAGAAATTATTTCTGAGAATGCGAAGCCAGTGTGGGCAGCAGGTGCTATCCCTTCCAATCCCAATCTACAAATGAATTCACACATATCCCACTCTAAGTAAAACTTACACCACACAGTGTGTGCATGTGAATTGGCACTGGCATGTACACAGCCAGACACAGCTATGATGTGAAACCGAGCTCCTCTCCTTTGCTAATCAGACATAAGCAACATAAGTCTTGCTTTGCAGGAGGAGGTTGGACATATCACAGAGAAGCCATTTTTTCAGAGTGAGAAACACAGTCCGTCATTAACCCCCCCCCCTCCTTTATCTTATGATTAATTCTTCAATTAAGCCAGGAAAAAAAAAAAAAAGCATTCCCTTTTTACCTGCGATCAGCAGTCCGTTCTGTGTTCTTTGGTTGCACTGGACATAACAGACCGAGTAGCTACTCTCGTCAGGAGCTGATATCTAAGTTTCTCTCTCCCAGCCAGCAATGAAACATTGGAGCTTTTGAACCTGAGCTGGAACCACCTGAGTATGAAGGGGGCAATAGCACTGGGCACAGGTCTCAGGGTAAGAACTTTCCTGTTCTGTGATACACTTTGCAGTGATTATTACCAGGAACTCACATCCCTGAGGTCCGAGCAGGATTCAGTAGCTTTGACAAGGCCCATCCTACTGGCAGTAGCAGTCAGTGCTATGAGAAAGGCTACAGCAATGAGTTCTGGTGAGGGCTGATGACTCATGTGGATGGAGAAACCTTAGTGCCATTGCTGAGCAGCTGGATTCAGTGGCCTGGCCTGGGTGTGATTTGTGGGATGCTCCTGCAGGGAGCCAGGAAGGGAAGGGTGCAGTGGTATGTTAGGTGGGCATGCAGTAGCTGAGATCCCTTTCTTCTCTCTGAAGAACAATGGTACATTGAAGATACTTAACCTTTCTTGGAACGGCTTTGGGAATGAAGGAGCAAAGGCCCTAGGAGAAGCTCTCAAAGTCAACAACGTGCTGGTTCAGCTGGATCTCAGCAGCAACCAAATTGACAATGAGGGAGCCAAGAAGCTTTGCAAAGGCCTTGAAGTCAATGAAAACCTCAAAATCTTGAAGGTAAAGTCCTAGCCAAAGCAGGGCTGTGGGAATAAACGGAGGGAATAGAAAGATCTGGGTCAGGAGGACAAGACGTCAGGTGTTGGAGCTGTAACTGAGGAAATCCGTGTTGCTCTGTGTTGCAGATGACCAGTGGAAAGAAGTCCTGTGCTGTAGGTTTCTTCCAGAGTAGTTAAATTCCTTTGTTATGGAAGCCCCCAAGATAATTATAGTCAGCCCCACACCCATTTCATCCCAAAGCAGTTGACTCCTGACATATCTAGTCTCAGGTAGTTGCTAGCAGAGAGTCTAGGCATTCAACTGGTTGGCATATCTGCATAAAATATAGTTGTCTATGTACATATTTATATAGAATATACATTTCAACTGAAGGCAAAGATTCACACTGAAGTTTGCAAGTGGGAAACAGGGTGCCCTTCTCAATGGTAACGACCTGCTAATAGTTTATTCAAGCAGAAGACCTACTGCTATTGCCTAATCAAAAAAATACAAGCATTATCTAAATAATAAAGAAGTATTAACACATGGGGAAAAAATGACAAACTGCCTCCTAGTAAACTAGGGATTAATAATCCTGGAAGGGGGCAGAACTGAGTGAACAGCCAAACTGACTTCAGAGATGGTGAGTGCTCAGAGCTAATACTTCTTTTCAATCCAAAATCATCATTCAGGAATTCACTTCTGGAAAGCTGGGCTGATATGAGCTATATTCTCAGATCTAACATCAGCATCCTGAGAGCTTGCAAAAGGCAGCATGCTGGGTGAGAGGCATCTTTAAAGCCTTTAAAGATCTGAAGTTCATATGGGCCTGTCTTTGGGCATCCCTGTCTTTGTATACCACTACAAGCATGCTGCTTCTTTTGGATTACTGTTTTAGATTTGGTAGATGTTCTTTTCCCTTGTTCTTAACCTGGCTCCAGGTAGGGCACTAGCTAACACCACGGCATTCCTCTCAAGAGGGCTAGCAATCCTACGGACAGCCCCTGGAACGCTGTGCCTACCATCCTAACGTATCTCTTCAGTGATACAAAAGGTAGCAGCTTATGTAGTTTTATGAGTTGGTAACCCAGTGGGCTTAGAGGAGGAAATGACTTCTGTTGGCCAGTGATAATCAAGAATGTTTTCTTTCACATACCAGGAGTGGGGAGTGCACATGAAGTGCACGGTGGGAGGGGTGACATTCATACACTGAGATATACACAGATGATGCCAACCCCACAATACCAGACATTATTTGGCAGACACAGTTAGACCTTGCAGGGCAGATAGAGCTGGTCAGCTTGAGTCGTGTTCTGCTGCTCAGCTGTGCTGGCAAAGGCTGTGGGAAATGTCCTCAGGATGTCCTATCAACATCAGAGGTCCCATTCAGGGGTCCCTCCTAGCAAACATGCTCTCAAACACAGTCTGTCACTTCAGTTTCTCCTAATCACATGACTGAACAGGACCTCCATCACGTAGTCCCACCTGACAGATATATGGGACCCAACACATGGAATTGCACATATGGAGACAAAGGAAGCTGAGAAGGCTGCTGCACTGTGAAGCGACGCTGCAGAGTTTTGTGGGACAGAGACAAAAGAGGTTAAGGTAATAGACAAATCCACAGAAAGGAACCAAAGCTATTCTATAGTCCCCCCAAAGAATAGGAAGAAAAGGCCACCCCTGTCATTTCAGGCTGCTCCCTGCCAGGGCATGAATTCCTCATTCTCACTGTGTCCGTCTCTCTTCTTCCACAGCTGGCCAATAACCCTGTGACCGTGGAAGGTGCCACTGCACTAATCACATCTATCAGAAAGAACCCTAAATCCATGATGGAAGAGATCAACATCTCAGTAAGAGCATGTTTGCTGGGAGCTTCAAAGTCTATACACTCGACCTTTTTTAGGGACTGGTTGGATCCCAGAAGTGCCCTCTTCCAGAACTGTTTGCGACTTGCATATTTTTCATTTTTGTATGGCCACTAATAAAAGGTGAATCCTATTTGACATCCCTTCTAGGAGCCATGTTGAAATTACAGGACTTTGGCCTAGCTCCAGAGAGAGGTGCCTGTAGCATCACCTTATTTCTCTCCCATCCATTTTGCAATAGCAGAAGGAGAACAAGAAGTGAGTTCACTTAGGAGGATGAATTGTCTGCTTCCCCTGAAATGACTTCCCGCAAGGGAGCCTAAGGTGCTAGATACTGGTGCTTAGATACTCTGTCAGTATGTATGAGGAATAGAGAGGTGAGAAACTTCAAGGCATTGAAAGCAAAGCAATTTTATTTCAAAATATATTAAAAGGGCAGTCCAAAAGAAAAAAAGATAATGGAGGACAAATTTTAATAAGCATTTCCCCCCATGTCAGGAGCACAATGCACTTTGCTCTAACCTCATGTGCTACTTCTAAAATGGCAGACCCAGAAATGTTTCTGAGCTCTGGTGTGAGGGTTGGGGTTGCATCCCAGATGTGTATCTGTCAGCTCCTGTCCATCCATTAAACATGTTGCTTCTTCATGGGAGGAGAACCAGGCCTGCAGCCTTGGGAAAAGTTACAGAACAGGTCAGCAGGCTCAGTGTCCTCCATCCACCTTTGAGAGCACCATGATTAAAGGGAGGAATATTTTCCCAAAGATCCCATTTTGGAACTGATACATAAATGAAGATGTTCACACTTGTAACTGGCTAAAAAAAAAAAATTATGTGCAGTTTGAGAGGATAACATAATGGGCTGTATCTCAGTACATCTGTGTGTGTACCCTTGTCTTGTGGTTACTGAACTGAAAAAAAAATGAAATCAGAGTGAGTAATAATCACCTGTGGTCTTTTCTGGGTGCTTTCAACAGAGATCATCTCAAAAATGGGTGTTCCTCTAGGGCAGAGGAATTTTCCTGCATAGATTAAGATCAAAGAGAATTACTTGCCAGGTCTACAAGGAGTCAGGCCTCATGCTGCAAGAGAAAAATAAACCTAGCTCCTTGTGGGTAAAGAACTTCATTACAGTGTATATGGTCCTGTTAATTTTTTTAAATGATAACCTAAGCAATTTATAAGCTTGTAAAGAGTAATGTATCTTAGCTAAATTCTGTGAAATTAAATTATTGAAGTGTATTTATTTAAAGATAGACACTGAAGGTGATATTTTGAGGCAAGAAGTTAGTGAATATAAAAAATGTTAGATCTAAACAAAATCTCACTATGCATTTCTTCTTACAGAGTTAAAAGATGCTTTATCCTCCTTATCCCTCACAATTACTTAGCATTTCACAAGATAAATGGTCATTTGCATAAATTTACAATGACATCCTAGTCCTAATCAAACACTTATACGAAAATATCTAATCTCTTTGACAGACTTCATTTCACCTGGAATGTGGGGAGTCTTGCATTTCCATTAAGAATATTTGTAAATGTACATCTCAAAAGAACTTATGCTGTTTTAAACCCTTAAGAAATTAGCAAAGGTTTTAACCTTTAGCAGATATTAACCAAAGTTTCTTTTGCTGCTTTTCCCAGTGTTAATTGTTCTTCTTGACTTTTAAAGAATGAATAACTAGCATGTCTGTAAGAGGACTTTCCACCAAGCATCATTTCTAGAACCTTTGCATGGGTTTGACAGCACTAGCAAATGGGAAGCCAGAGCAAGATGCATTTTTATGAGTTTACTGCTTCTGACAGCACATGTAAGCATAGCTGTTGCCCACATTCTTTTACACAATCTACTCTTCACAGAATTTCAGCCTGCAATTACAGATCAGCAGATACTTTACGCAAGGCATGAATCACAATAGTAAGCACATACTCATTTTAGAAATTACAGTACAGTAGAATATACAGTCACTTTTCAGCTGTATTTCATTGTGTGGTTTCCCTACACCGTGGACTGACTTTGTTGTAGATACAGAAACACCCGAACTGGTTCCCTGCAGGTGCCACCGAAGTCCAGAGAGGTTTATTAGGCCAAGCACAGTGCTTTGGCTATGCTGCTTCAGAGGCCACATCGGCAGTGGAGTCCCATGGCATGAAAGCCAGGCTCATATGCCTTGGAGAGCCTCTCCTGTGCTGTGGTCCCAATGAAGCAGAGTTTTATCAAAAGTAAATTCTAAGTCAGTTTTATCACGGTAAGTTCTTCTCGTCTGGCAACATCCAGACCCTTCCCAGACAGGTGCATCTTTCTTTTCTGAGCTATAAGCTACATTATTGGAGACACCAGTCCTTTTCACTTTTTACAAAACTCTCTGCCATATTTTGGCCATTAACTGTTCAACTTGCAGTCTGCATCTTAGCTGAATGGAGAAGGACTCCATGTAGAACTGTCTCAGAGTAGAACCTGAGTCAGCTGAAGGCATGAGACGTCTTCAGTGAAGATGTTTGCATCTGAACTGAACATCTTACATTCTTTTTAGAATCAATGAAGAGAAAGAAACACTTCTAGAAAACATGCCATCTTCTCTATTTTACCCTGTATTCTTCATTGGATGAAATGAAATATACCCTAGAACTGTGAATTTTCTTCACTGAGAGCAAAACAAGAAATTGCTTAGCTGTCTCTAGCATAGTTATCTACCCTGGATATATGTTCATGTGTTCAGGTGAATTCCATTACGTTGACTATTCCAGTTAAGCAGACCATTGTGTCTGTTTAAAGAGATGACTACTCTTATTATGGAGATACACAATGAAAATGGACTTTGCATCAAGTTTATCTGCACACAGATTAGGAGATCCTTTCCTGAGTCAGTCATGGGAAAAAGGAAGGAAGAACTCTCATTTAGGCTGTGCTCCCTGTGGGATTCCTGAGCATCAAGAGTGGAAATGGGAGAAGGTACAATCGCCAGGAGAGAATGGTTACTGTTGACTTAAGGGTTTGTTAATACAAGCAAATTTTTGTTCTTTGGATGCCTACACTGAGTGCACTCTCCTTTCTCCTACACACCAGAATGTGCTGGTGAATGAAACTTTCATCAAGATGTTGGATTTGGTGTGTCAAGAACATCCTGGACTAGATGTTGCCTATGGTGAAGTTGGAGGCTATATCTCCAAAAACCCCGAGCATTATCCAAATCCTATGAAAGTGATTCAGGTGAGTCACTGAGATTTGGGTCTATAGTTCCCATCACAAGGTAAATGTGTCCCAGACACTTGGAGGGATGGGGGGTTGGAAGGAGTAAGTTTTCCTCAACGTGGAAAATTGAGTCAAGTTACCTCAGAAAAGACTATTCACAGTGACTGTCTCATATTCACATATCTCATTCCATGCAAAATGACTAAGCAAATCCTCTCATTTTCAGAAGCAAATGTCTTAGGATATGAGAGCACTGAGGGGGAAAATGATGTGGTGTTTGATTTGAATGGATTTGATCAGTGACTTAGTAATAATAATCCTACACCTTTACATGATATCATTGATCCACAAACTTAATTTCTGCATGATGTACATAATTATATGATTTGACAGCCTTCAAAAAAGCAGTGGCACAGATGACAGTATAACTCCACCCTAAGTGCCTATGATTTCCATCTGAATGGATGTTTACTAGTTAAGTAAAACTGCTTAATTTTTGTGTAAAATTTGATTTCACATCTGATCCAAATGAACATATTTCCACATCTTAAGGTCCACTTACACATAATTTTTCCCTGACAGTTGTGATTTAGTTTCAAAGTGAAATGTGCTTCACAAAAGTTGCATATGATATTTTATTATAAACAATTATTGCCCTAATTATTCAAGAATAATAAGTTAGCTTTTTCAACACGTGTAATTTCTATCGATAGCAGCAGATGGTGCTGTCCTCCTTGCTGGAAGACAACACAACACTAGCACTGCTGAGTTAGGTAACAAGTCTTCCGCACTGCAAACTTCGCTGTGTTTTCCATCTGCTGTGCAGATTTTTAGCTAATTGGGTGGGCCATTTTTGTAGGTATGGCTTCAGAGAAACCTAAGCAAATGCTCATGCTGTTAGCTCATACCAAATGGTGCTGCTGTGATTCACAGCTAGTGACAATCCTGTTAGTACACTTTGCAGTTTTAAATAGCAGTTATGGTACTCAGATATGTCCTCAGTCAAATTGAAGGAAATTCAGAGAAGAACAACTAAAGTGATCAGAAATCTGGGGGGAAAGAACTGTCTCTGGGTTTGGCAGATAGGATTAGCCTGATCAGCCTTAGACTACAGAGAGGCAGCACGAGGAGTTATAGACATGGGCAGCTCAGTGATGGACTGCGTAAAGGCATGGAGACAGATGGAAGAACAGTCTCCCAAGGGGAGAGTTGGAGGCAGATACCCATGGCTGCTTCAATTCATGGTTATGCCCTTGTTTTATCTCTGCTTCTTCTAGAACTATTTGAATGAGCACAACCTAGCACTCTGGGACTTTTTTAGGAATATTGACAAGGATGGAAACATGAAGATCCCTGTGGCAGCCGTCCGGAGAGCCATAATGCAGGTGTGTCCCTAAAAGCACAGCCAGGATGCTTTCCAGCAGGGCACTGCTGTGGGGGGAACACCTCTGCTGCAGCACGGCCACCAGTCATCTTTGCTGTGAAGACACTTCAGACTGGAAGGCTAAATTTACCTATGGCAAAAGCTGAGCCCTGAAGGAGACCCAACAGAACTGCCATACCAGCCAATAAATTCTGCAGGTGGCATCAGTGATTATAGATAGATTTTGGTATAACATAAGAGCCCTGGAAACTCATATAGGCTGGCTACCTGTGTAGGATATACCTTCATAGACAATTATAACTTACAGCAGTGGGGAAAGTGAAAAAGAGACATTTATCCTTGCATTTGCACATTGAGTAGACACTCTTCCTGTCAGAAATATCATGCTTGGGATCAGTAGGCAATGGTTAGACATCTATGACACTGTTTTGCATCCTTGCAAACAGTGGTCACGCAAGCTATGACTGCATTTCTGTTTGAATCCTAAAAGAGTGAAATTGCATCCCCCCATTTTGGATTTTTTCCATCCCTTCTTCCAGGCATTAGGCCATCTGCCCAACTATTAAAACATGCGCAGGCCCTAGACTGATAAAGACCACTTTTTCTGCAAAAGTAATCCTCGAGTTTGCTAGATATCTCTTTTTCTCTTAGGAATCAAGTATCCCACTGAATCGTATCCAAATTGCAGAATTAGTGCAGAAGCTAGACCGGAATCAGACAGGATTGGTGGACTACAGGTGAGTGGGTGACTCCACTTACTGCCCTGTCTTCTTTTTCTTTTCTTCATTTCAACACCAAAAGAATATATCCTTATTCAATCTAGGAAGTGAAGGAGCACATGTTTTTGGCAAGTCTGGCAACATGATTACACATTACTTATCCAAGTAAAAAGAGTGGCAAGCATGCACACATGCTTAGGAGCCCTACTGAATCGAAATAGAAGTTATTATTATTTTCTTTCTTACAAACTTGCTCTGAAAATGCACAGATTTCAGAGCTGAATAGCCTTTTTATTCACACTCATAGGCCTGTGTGAGAAGAATCATCTCAACACTGCTCCTACCCTGAAGCTAGGGTGAGATTTGCAAAGATAGCATAAATACGCCTTCAGACTTTGCCTTCCATCCTCTGGGTCTCTCTCACTCTATTTTTTTTTTTTTTTTCCTTTTCTTTTTTCTCTGATCCTTCTTCTTAGGAGTCCTAGTTTTCCCTGGAAACCTGCCTTCAAACTGCAGAACTCTTCATTTTTCTGAAAGCTCCTCTTTCTTAGTGCCTGTAGCAATTGTGTCCAAGTTCTGAGAGTCTGAGCAGTCAGCAGCAAACTCCTCAGAGATTAGCTGTTGCTGCAGGCTAAACCCCTTGTCATTGGACCAAAAACTTCTCCCTAGTTTTCCAATCAGTTATGACATGTGACTCATGATCTGAAAGCTCTATTAATCATGCCCAAGTATTCCCATCCCTCAGTTCATCCTAATCGGTTTTAAAATATATATTGTAATCTAGACTTAAGGCTAGAAGAAGCAGGTCAATTCTGCAAATCTAAATGTTTTACCTCTTAGTGTCCCAATGTTTTCAAATAGAAGGTAAGAGCCTAATTACTTTATTGGATCTAATCTTTACTCTCAGGTACTCAGGTACCTTAGGCACAAATTACAGAGATGGGATTAAATAATTAGTAAATTAGGAACTGTTGAATCCGAATGCAAAGTCTTCACTTGACCCCATTAACTCATGAGTTCATATATAGAAATAAAATAAAAATAGATATCTACTTCTTATCTAGCTTCTTAGTCCATAATCCCATGTAGCACGTGTGGTAGTGGTAACAGTCACCTTGCAGACAAGAGTCAGAAGAGTTGTGACCTTTGCCATCCTTATTGTTCCCACCTCAGATTCCCATCGCAGAGCATTTCCTCAAGGTCCTCTCAGCAGCTGATAGCAAACATAGGGAAGGTTCACTTTTGACTAGGTTAATATTGAATGATCTCTTTCTTTACAATTAGTCACTTAAAAGAGAAGAAGCCAGCACTGAAGCCTGTGGAAGAGAAAATGAAGGAGGAGGAAGAGAAAGCAGAGCCATAAGAGTGAAGCAAAGCAGCAGGTCAGCTAGTGAAATTCAGTACGAGAAATACTGGAAGAAAGCTTAGAGTGACCCTGGACTTGGGGATGTCCAACACGGGGGAGCTCTGATAGTCTAAGGCATTGAACATAAAAATAAAGTTGATGTTCCCCTGTACAGGAAGGTCAGTGTGGACCTTTGGCTTATGGCAGAAGGGTTAGTCTTTTGGAGACAGTTACCAACTCTGTCTTGCTCTGCATGCTGCCAATGCTGAACTTATTTCCAGAGGGAGGCAAAACTGGAATGGAGAAACTAAGAGAACTTGTATGTTGCATTATCACCTTCTGCGGGAAAGAAGCATGGGCAAGTGCTCCGTTAAACTCTCACACAACTCCTCAGAGAAATACATCAGGCCAAATGCTCTACAGCAGTTACCAAAACACACACTCTTACCTTATAGTTCTGATAGTTTTTCCATCCTCTTGCTTATGCAGAAGTGGGGGGGGAGCCTGGACAATTGCAGTTACCACTTGATATGCAGCACTCATTATACAGGTGCCTTCCTGTGTGAAGAGTCCCTCTGAGCAGAATATGTGGGAAAATTCAAAAGCGTGGCCATGGTGGTTCATACCAAGTGTCTGTCCAGCCTGACATTGTTTCAACTGCTGACCATAAGTAGATGTCCTGGGAAGAACTGGAATACGGCAAGCAGACACTTCCTTTAGGTACTCCCTCAGTATTCTCCAGCTATTTTTAGCTCAGGTGACTTTCTGGGCGAGATGTGTTTCTTGCTTACTTGATGATTCTCACTGGACTACTCCCTGAACTCGCTAATTATCTCCTTTAGCCTTTGTAAACATTTAACACTCACAGCATCCAGCAACAAGAAGTTCTGCAGTTCACATGCTAGTTCCGTACCTTCTTTGCTTGGTCTGAACCTGGCTCCCACTGGCTTTACTTGATGGGCCTTGGTTCTTGTGCTGGAAGAGGCAGGGAAGTCAACCTCTCCTAGCTGCTCAGGAGTCTATAGAGCTGTATCATATTCTACTTCATCTGTCTCTCTCACAAAGTGAAGAATCACAGTTATTCAATCATTCCTCATATGACAGCCATTGTAGGCCTCTGATGATCCTTCCTTTTCTCCTCTGAATCATTCCCATATCAAATATATGCTTTTTAAGAT
>VZSV01000079.1:2481649-2532264 GCA_013398735.1 Nothocercus julius
AGGAAAGGAAAGGAAAGGAAAGGAAAGGAAAGGAAAGGAAAGGAAAGGAAAGGAAAGGAAAGGAAAGGAAAGGAAAGGAAAGGAAAGGAAAGGAAGAGAAAAGAAAAAAGCAACCCCACACTTCTCAGAAGCTCCAAAACAACAGAAACGTGAGAATGCAGCCCTCCCCAGCACAACTGCTTGCGGGCTCAGATTTCCCTCCCGAAGGGTCATTGCTACTGCTGCTGCAGTCACGGGTTTGGAACGCAGCTGCTTCTGCAGCCTGAAACAAGGCAAAAAAATCCTGTCTCCTCTGCAAATGGCATCCACCTCCTTTCACTTCAGAAGATTTTGGTATTCAGAGTGGAAGGAGCCAACAGCAACAAGCTGGAGGCACTGACTTTGTATCCTTACAATTTCTGGGCATCTGCAGCAGATAATTCCCATCTTGTGGCTTTCCTACCCATTCCCAGCCCCTTCCGCCCACTCTCCCAATCCGGCTGTGCAGGAGCAGGGAGCAGCATGCTCTCTTGTGCATTTCAAGCCCCATGACTCTTAAGGACTCCCTGTTAACTCCTGTAAAACCAGGAGGGAGGCTATTCCCAGGCATATGTTGGGGTGTACACGTAGGAGAGAAGGAAAAGGGGGTGATGTGTACTGTGAAAGATTTTGAATGTCAAGAACACTCCCAAAAAGGCCCGAGCAGCATGGAGTGCCCTCTTGCATCAGCACAGCCACCACTGCAGACTTTTTCCGCCCGGGTGAGACACGGCGGGTGGCTGTGCCGGTGCAGCAGGACTTTCTGTTTGCTTTGTGCAAGGAAGCAACAGATACCAGTGACACCGATGCCCCTGTCAGAATTTTTCTAAGGCTCTTGAGCTGCATGCAAGCAGTGCACATTGCCTTGCTAGCGCTTGCCATGCTGTGCTGGCCAGGGCTGCTTTTACACACTGCAGGTTAAGAGGAGAGCAGCACACATATCTCTGTGTCATCCACTTGGGGCCTCACACCCTGCTCTTTCCAACCACAAACACATGGATGGGGGAAGAAGCTTTCATGTTTCACTGCCATTATCATAGGTGCTGTGCTCATGCGGCATCATGGTGTTTACATGTGTGTGTAGATGGGTAAATGTGAGCCATCCTTAAGGCGCAAGGTTTTCCAGGAGAGCACCACGTGAGCACTTGTGTCACCTGAGGCAGCTGTACTGGTGCCTCCCTAGGAGTCTGTACTCAGGGAAGAAGCCATCCAGAGGGAAGGGGATGGAGTGGGGACATGCCCCGTGCATGCTGCACTCCTCCCCTTTCACAGCCACTGCTCTGCACTGCTGGGACAAGCGGGGGAACTAGAGAAGGAATTTCATTCCGTGGAGGCCAGAGGAGGAGAAGCAGAGCTCTGTGGCAGACAGAAATGGGGCAGTTCCTTTATCTTTTTGGGAGGGACAGTGTGGCACTTTGGGGTTTCCCCATTGCCAAGAGGTGCCTTTCAGCCACTCGCCCCTCGCAGGAAGGGTGTTAGGT
Source organism: Nothocercus julius (assembly GCA_013398735.1). NCBI lineage: Eukaryota > Metazoa > Chordata > Aves > Tinamiformes > Tinamidae > Nothocercus > Nothocercus julius. Next base: position 2,483,149 of record VZSV01000079.1, read on the forward strand.
CATGCCTGCTGGGGAACTCCTCTTGCTAGCCCAGCTCCTGCCAGCTTTGCACACAAAGCACACGCACATGCATCGGTCTGTTTGCAACACCGTAGCATTTAGACTCTCTCTCCCCAAGGAGATAAATATGCACCTTAATAACTTAGCCGTATTTCTCCAGATACCCTCAAGACAGTCTTTGTCTCTGAATAACTGTAACTCACAGTATTATCCCATCTTCTGAATGTTGTCCTCAGCTAGGAACCATCTTGCTCTGGGCACCCCAATGTCTCTGCATCCATTATTTGCCCCAAGCCTCCCTTCCTGCTTTTTAGCTAAAACGTCTCGTTTATCACGTCTCCATCACTTTTTGGAATATAATCCTTGGGCAAATGCAAATGCTCTGATGATGTTTTCCTGGGGCTGGGCATCTTGGATGCTAAAGGGTTATTACCACTCTCTTCTCAGGCCTGAGATTCTAGATTTTTAGATCATCATGCAAGCCCAGTCCTATTAAACATTAGACAAGACATCGGTTAAATATTTATTATGTTAATGACTTCTAGGGTGTTACCAACTTTCTAGAGACACCACATGTGACTCACTAAACTAGCTGACAGACAGAATAACAAGTGCTTTGCTTTGTCATATTCATGAGATCAAGTTTCTGCTGTCTTTTTTTACAGGAATCTCTGTCTTTCAGGTGGCAAACAGGTCAAAAGAGATCTGTCATATAGGGATTGTTCTCTACTGTTAGTTTTTACTGCTTTAGTCCCACATAATACTTAAGTCATGCCCCGGTTAGCTGAAAAAAAAAAAAAAAACCCTCTTTCGTCTCATTTGATTCGAAGTTTTTTCAGGAAGACAAAGACACCTAGACTTTCTGAGGTCATTATTTAATGGACCAACACAGTAGATGTGATATCTATCGTAATCCAAATGCCACCTTAAAAAAATGATGGAGAAGAATCAGCATTTGTCAGTTTTCCAGAAGAGAACATCCTAGTCCATGCTCTTCCTCTCCTGCGGCTTCCCTGTACTCACCACAACCACTAGGCACCATCTGTTGACCTCTGCAGAGCTCCTAGTCAAAAACAAGTCACATGCCAAGGGTATGTGGGCCAGAGCGCACATATAAATCATGGGCCAGAGCCTTAGTCTGCTGCTTGTCACCTTTCCAGTGCTGGGCATCTCTAAAGGAATACTAAGTCCTCCAAAAAGATAGCAGGAAAACCTCCGTAGGCAGGGAATTATCTGTAAGCTGCTGAGCTAAGAGAGGCATCCTACCCATCTGGTCATACTGCAGAGAGAGGTGGTATTTGAGCTACAGGCAAAGAGCTCCTTCGCTGTTCAAACTGAGGATCTTTGTGTCCTCAAGTCTGTAGGAAAGTAAGAGCAGCTCTTTGTCCCCTGGTCTCAGCGGGGTGGCTGGGACAAAGACATATGCCATACCTGCCAGCAGACAGGAAAGTGGTTTATAAACATCAGCTTGTGCCCAGCTGCTTTTTACATACAAACAAGTCTGAAGGAAGCCTGAAGAAGGGCCTAGAAGAGCAAGAGAAAACAGCCCAAGGACACAAGGTAGCAAGGAAGAAAGAGCCGACATTGCAGTGGAAGGAGAGAGCTGAGGCTGTCTCTGGCGACAGAAATTTGTAGCGGCTGGGAGGAAACGTTACAGCAGACTGGCTGGAGTAAGGGTGGTTCTGAGACGGAGGGCTGCAAACACGCAACCACCACTCAGCTATTGTGTGAAATGGGAGTCCGTGCTGCTTTAGGTGGGGGGAGTGGGAGGGAGCACGTTAGAAGCCTTCAGTCTCTGCCAGCCTCTAGAAATCAGTTCCTATTGAAGAGACAGAGTACGTCAAAAGACTTGAAACGAGGACAAGAATCCTGAGCTCAGTGTGACTTCTAGCTGCTTGTCCCAGGCACAGTTCCAGGCCTTGAGAAGTCCAAAGGAAGCTTCGACTATGCACAAGGATCCTCCTGTATCCCTGCACAAAATGGAAGAAGGAAAGTCTCTGGATGAAACGAGTATGCAGAGAACCAGGGATTCTTGAACACCACTCTCCCTTTTGATACTAATTTACTATGAAACATTCTGTCTCCTAAGTCTGTTTCTCCCTCTGGTTTTATCTTGTGTTTTAGAAAATGGTGGATATTAGGCTGAGCTTCCTCCTAGCTCGTAGATGTCTGTAATATATTGTACAGCGCTCTGAGGAGTAAAAAAGGATAAAGGATTCATATGAGTCTTTGCAAAGATCTATGCCCATGCCAAAAAAGGGTGTGATATGGAGTCCTGCTCCTGTTCTGTTCCCCAGCCTGTTCCAATAGGCTGTGACATTTGTTAATGCCAGTCCTGTGGCCAGAAGAAAGCAAGACCAACAGTTCAGTTTGCACTGACAGGACTGAGCCCTGCTAGAAAATACTAGGAAACCTCCTGAGTCAGCAGCTCACTTGCTCCTACTCTTGGAATAGCTGAGATTCCCGGACACAGTAACTTGACTCTCCTCCTGGATCAGGGCAGCCGCTAGCTGAAAGGCAAAATAAAATCCCCTCCTGGCCCATTAACGAGGCCTATTCTGGGTTCAGGAGAAACCAGTCTGACTGATGAACTCCCCTGGCTCAGGGGCTCTGGCTGGGGCTGGGAGAGTTATTCTTTCCTTATTCAGCAGACAGGAGGATGTTAATGGAGAGCATATGGGAGGGGAGGGAGTTCTGTGGATACTGCTGGAGGATAGCCAGACCGAAGCAGAGCCCCAAGAAGCCTATTCTCCATCCGGGCAATGCTAAAACAGGCCATGGAGAGATGAGAAGTCCAGCTGTGTTATGGGGGAGTTGGGAAAAAAGCCCTCTGCCTTCCCAGCCTTTTTCCTCCCGCCCCGAGCAGGACGATGGCGCAGGGTGCTGTGAGCCTGGCACGCGGCCTTGCTGGGGAAGAACGTGCCTCAGCCAGGCACCCCATCCTCGGAGTCCTGCTAGGGACTTCAGGGAAGCAAGTACAGCCTCTGTGTTTGCAAAGGGCTTTGCAAATTTATGGTGCTATAGAAATGATGAATTGCAAACAGTCCTACAGACTAGAGATGGAAAAGTCCTGTTAACTCCTCCCGTCCATCTCCCAGGGCTGATGCAGAACTGTTGCCTCTCACACATTTCCTCAGTTTCTGTCTGGACATGTTTTGAACAAGCAAGCAACTGAGGTTCCCATATTTTTCACTTCTTAATTCTACTTTAAAAGTAAATGCTGATATGATTAATGTAGTACGGCATACCCAGCTGCCTGAATATATCAAGCAGGATGGAACAGGGTGCATCAAAGGCAGCCCACATCTGCCTTACCTTAAAGATAAAATGGAGGACTGGCTAGTGAAGACTTGATCACAGCTGGAACTAAGAAGCTTCCCACTAAGTAGGAGGCCAGTTAGAATCAGCTCGGGTAAAAATTAGGTGTGGCCTTTTTGGCTCATGATGATCTGTTAATGTAGCCCTGACTGAGGCAGATTTTGTGCATCCTTGAATGCTTGGCCTTGCATCATTCACCAGAGCTTAATTAACCAAGGAGCTTGGCTTGTTTAGCCTAGCAAAGGGGGATATAATTGCTATCTATAAATAAATACTTCAGGGGGTGAACACATGAGGGGACGGAAGAGCTATTTAAAGATAAAGGACAATGCTGGCACAAGAACAAATGGGTATAAACTAGCCATGCATACATTCAGGCTAGGGATTGGAAGCTTTCTAACGCTCTGAGCATGGAGGCTCTGGGAAGGCCTCCCCAAGGGTTTAGTGCGGCCAAAAAACAAGCTGGTTTTAAGATGCAATTAGGCACATTCATTCAAGTGTCTGTATGGTGTGGCTGGCTGTGTGAGCCACACACGGGGCTCCGAAGCAATGCCCTGTGATTCTCCAGGCTACAGTAAACACCGAGCGAGTCGTGGCTAACCAGCTGCAGGGTGCAGCGCAAGCAAGGTGGGACAGCACAGGAAGATTAGTAAACCCTGAGAATTTTAGACTGCATCTTCACTGCATAGTAGACAGATTACCAGTCCAGATAAAGCTGGAACCTGAAACTTAACCCCTCTGTAGCAGCTATGCTGGCTAGCCTGGGTTATGGAGTTTGTGGGGTGACAGGAGGAGCTTATCGACAGCAATCAAGAAAAAGAATCTGAGATTACTCCGTGTGAAGGCACGCCCAAGAGAAAGGATGAACAGAAATTATGACTGGTTTTCCTGTGAGCAGGTGAGGATGTGAAGCCCATAATTCTGCCACTCTCAGAGGCAAAAAAAAGTCTCATGAGCCAGGAAACCTTCAGCTATGAGAACATCTTGTCATGTTCTCCAGTGAAATAACAGCTCAGCCCGACCTCGGGCTGAGGCCAATACATGCTGCCCCTGCACACCAAATCCTTCTTTATAAAGTCAGCAGACAGTGGATGTCTTTTCCCTGTGGTCATCCTATAAAGAAGTCAGAATAAGGGAGACCTTCAACTCTTGACTGAGACATGCTGGAGAGGCAGATGTCCAAACCTTTGTTGCTTGATCCAACAGGAAGGTATAGAAATAAATGACATACTCGAGTTTACACCAGTAGCATAAGCAAGATAACGGATCTTTACTAGAGAAAGATCTGTTGCAATATAGCACCGAGGGATGAGGGACAGCCTGAAGAGGTAAGACACTATACAACTAGCAGAGAGCTCCCTTTTATTGAGAGAATTTTCCTGTGGGAACCTCCTGCCTGTCTCAGCTCTCTCTGTGCTCCATAAGCAGCGCAAAGCAAATTTAGCAGAGACCAGAGAATCCATCTTAAAATGCCTTAGGGGGGACAGAGAATATAGTAGAAATGGAATTGCAGTGATGTCTCTTCTAATTCTTGTAATCTGTCACCTAGCTACATCAATGATAGGTGCATTAGAAATCCAAAGACAGACTGGGTATGATTTGATCACATTAGTGGTGGCCCATGCAAGACATTCAGAGGATTTATTCAGAAATTAAAATAAAGATGGTTGTGCTTTCAAACGTCTTTTGTCTGGGAAAAGACATTTCCTAAGGCTGGCTTTGCTCCTGACATTGCTCATACTTTGCTTTTTCCCTGCATATCAGAAATATAACATGAAATGCCTTGTCTCGGTATTTTCATAATTCGGCAGTCAGTCTCAGCAGGAATCAGAAACAATGAGGGTGGGAGGACATGAGCTGAGTCAGGTCTGAAAGATGGTTCCTTGCACTGCAGGGATGTCGATGTGGTTTCTATTTAGGTTCATTAGGACTTGATGCACTGTGGCTGAAAGCTGATGGCTGTTAGAGGCTTTCTTGAAATGAGGTATGGGATTTCCATCCAATTACCAGCTAACTTTATATAGTATTCCAGGAAGCTGAGAACTGCACGAGTGAAAGCAGCAACACGCTGTCTGAGAGACAGCACACATGGGAAGCTTGTCCTACTGCTACTTGCATTTTCCTGGCTGTGTGAAGCTGAGACGTTTTTCATCCTTTAGGTCTAAAGTTCTTGGCCTGGCATCCTTCATCAAGTTGAATAAATGTAAAAAAAGGAAAGAGAGAAGGAAAAAAAAGATTTGATTTTCCTTTGAGAGGGACTTGCTTTTGAGCTGCAAACCAACATATTTTTGCTTTGACCTCCAAAAAACGAAGAGAATTTATTGGTCATTTTCTCATTTTTAACTGACGTTCTAATTTTCTTCACAAAAACACTTCAAACATAGAGAAGCTCAATAAATCTCTAAAGCACACAGTTAAAAGTGTTCACGCGGGCTGTAAAATCATAACTCTGGATTTGTACAATTCATGCTTATGGTCAGTCATGTCAAGCTTTAAAGAATCTACCACTTTAGCCATCTCAAAAAGGCAGTAAATCTAGATTATGTATTGAAAGTGCTTAGGGAGTCTGGGTATTTATACCAATGAAATGCCAAAATATTTTACTGACATGGCCCATTTTTTACATTCTTTTACTAGCACTTAATTTTTTATGCATATATATTTTTAAGGCTGACAGTTATATTTTGGCTATTCTTAGTCTGCAACTGGCTAGGTCTCCTCTAGTTGAAATAGGAGTCTGAACAAGCTCACACACATGGCACTCCGTGCAGAAGACAGTGGAAAACTCTCAGGTATGTGGACGGCCTGGGCTGAATATAGTCAGAGCTACATTTTTTTTTTGAAGCTCCGCAAAGGTCACAGGCAATTTCCATAGGAATGATTCTTCGGGGTGCTGCTACTAATGAACCTGTGCTGGTCCCCAGCATCTCCCAGCATAGATTTAGATCTTGCAGTAGTGTGGAAATGAAAGGCATGACTCCAAAGGGAATATTTCTTCTGTGTCAGAGCCACTTCTTAGCACCTTCGGGGTGATATGAAATTAGAAATGCAATCGGAAGCCTCTAAGGGGTGTCCACCATACAGTGCAGCTCAGATACATCCAAATCTAACCCAGTACCAGAAATAAAACTGTGGCATTAATGCAGCTCTCTCACTGGACTAGCTCTCCTGTCTTTTAAATGTATGCGTGCGGCTAACATGGCTCCATTTCTTTCCTGACCCAAATTAGCTCTCATGTCTCATTTGCGCATCTCCGTATGATAGCGCTTGGTGCTACACAGGCATCATCAGTAGCTCTCTCTACTGGAAGGGTGCCAGGACCACATTTTATTTACAGATGGAAAACACTTAGAAGAGGCCAAATTCCTTCTGCATTTACGATGAAGTTACACAAAACGAGTGCGTAAAACATTTAAATGTAATTAGCTAACTCAGACCAAACTTGCTTGTAATAAAAAAAGAATGGGAACATTCCCAATGAATCCAGATCCAGGCTCCAGCATGCGACGATCCAACACCAGGCAAACACCAGGAGAATTCTAACGTTGTTATAAATATTCCACGGTGTTTTAATCCCGAATCGAGGCCTCCCTGTGCTTGCCCACTCCCAGGCCTCTTGCCAGGCCCAGGCCGCCATGTTCCAGGGGGCCACGGGCCTCCTGATCCTGAGCCATGGGCGGCCGCCCAGCCTGGCCTCAGCCCAACGCTGTCACTGCCGGGCTGCCCCATGTCCCCCCTGGGGCTGCGGCTGCCCCCGGTGTCCCTCTCTCTGAGGGCAAAGGACAGGCCCAGCAGCGAGGCCGGCTCATGGTGCCACCAGGAGCCCCTGTTGCTGCCAGCCCCAGGCAGCCACCGGCTGCGCGGCCAACACTGACTCCTCTAAGGTCGGCAGCCACAGCTGGGTACCTTTCTGCAGGTCACATTAAGAAGCAAGAACAAGCTCCAAAGCTGGCTGTCTAATGCTCCTCCTGCTGCACTGCAAGGCAAAAATAACCCAACGATCGTAACGACAGTCTCCCTCCTCCTCCTCAGAGTCCAGATTATGTACGGAAAGGCATAATGGAATATAAGACGTGCACTTAATTCCTGGCAGAAACAAAAGCTGCCAAGGGATTTGAAAGATCAGCTAATCTCTGCCCCCATCAGAAAGGTTGTGGTTTATTGTCTGTTTGGTCTTCTGAGCAGTTCTTCCTCCAGATTGTCAGTCTTTCTGGCAAATGTCTACAAGCTTTCTTCCATGCTATAAAGGGAATACCATAAACTTGTTTTCCTTCAAATTGCTTTTCAGAACACTTTTTGCAATGATGTCTCTATAAATTAGGCACTGAATGTAATGAAAGACAGTGCAACCACTACAGATTTCTGACTTCCTCTATATTTATAAATACCTGGCATAGTAAGTGAGACAAACAATTAAACAAACGACATTTCTCTGTCTTGCTCTCCAAGGGTAACATAGTAACTACTGATGACACACATCCCTGGGAACAGTTTAGGTACCAAGCAGTTTTGCCAAAAAAATAGAAATTCAGACATTAGAACTCATTAGAAAAGCCTCCTTCTGACAGAGGCTGAAGGACAGTATGGCAGCAGAGGTAATGCAGTCAACTATCACTCCCCTCTCCTCCTTATCTGGTCACTTAAACGCAAGTTGCTGAAATGAATCAGCAGATCAAATGGCAGCTCACATCTGAGGTGTTTTTACCAGATTAAGAAGGTCCACGGTCAGAACAGCTAAAAAGAAGCTCTACTGGCCAAGCTGAAGTGGGGCTTCACACTGGCCCTATAAATTTTCCCAGGCCAGACTCTGGAAGATTTTTTAATCTTTGCCAGTCAAAAGTTATCGAGTTCAGCTAATTAGATGTTCCCCTAATGTTATATATCAAAACAGTTACACAGAGGGAAGAAAACCTACCATGTTCCAGATCCACAACAGCATAGAAATGTTTGAGGTAACGGCATAGTGTGCTACCGGCCCCGAGAAGAAATGTACTGCGGGAGCAGGAGACACCCTAACTCCAAGCTAACATCAACAACAGATTCATCCTCTTCTGAGGCAGCCTTTTGCGTCTTTATTAAACACATCTTTGAAGGTGCTACTTACTGAGCTTTCTTATGGCGCTTCTACATATCACTAAAAATAGTGTAGTAATGGTAGGGAACATAGAGGTGCTTATAAGGTATTTGTCTTTATTTTCAGGCCGTGGCCATGTGATCTGGGCACATATAGCCATATGGAAGATTTCATTTTTTCCAGCTGCTGCTCATTACCATTTTCTTTCAGTAATTTCAAAGAATACTAGAGCTGCCTTTTCCAAGTCTCTGTCAGGCTTTCTTCCAGACAGAGGGATTCAGGTGGCTTTAGCTGTTCCATTTTTTTTTCCCTCCAAAGAAATCTGTGTTCTTCTAATGCAGTGTAATAGGCGCACAGTGTCCCCAGGAGGGACTAATTCTCGCTTCCTGCCTCCACATTTGAGGTAGGTAAGTTACAAAAACAACTCCACAATCTGTGGCTACTGTTGCAGACTGGTAATGGCATTCTTAGCAGAAGTTCTAGAAATAAATTCCATTTACAAAAGAGATTAATGAATGGGGACTGTTTTTTTTTCCTGGTTGAAGTACATTGGGACTCCCAACAGTACTAGTAAACAACCAGAGTAGTAGCAGGAGCTGCTAGAGGAACCAGTTGTAAGCATTCAGAAAGACCAAACCAGGCACTGCGTTTGCAGGACGCACAGGAAGTCCAGACGTCATCTCCTCCTGCCGATTGTCCGCAGAGTGGATCGTGAGCCACGCAGAGCCAGCCATTTTGTTTCAAGTCAGATTCAAAAATCTATGTTTGCCAAGTAAGAAGGAACAAAAATGTGTTGAGCAAAAGATTTTATTTCCCAGTGTCTACAGGGAAATCAACAGACAATGGGAAGTAACATAAAAAACATATACATGAAAGACTGTTATTTAAAACCAGTTGACATAGTCATTTGCAATGGAATCTGGCTGGCTCTAGCCAGTATTTAATTCAAAAATTCCTTTGGAATGAAGGTCTTTTGCAGGCCAGCTTTATTTGGCTGAGGTTGGACTTTGCTTTTTCCCACATCCCGCCTGCTGAAGTTAGAGGTTGATGGCAGGGAGCCTGATTCCTCTGCCTCTTCCTGTGACTGACACATCCAGCCAGTATCACCTCTTCTTTTTTTTAAGTTGTCTGCTAAAATGGTTGCATGCAAGAGAAGCTGGAACAGGAAAGGAGGAGAAGGACAATATACTCTTCTTCTGAGAAGACAGCAAAAAAAACACCTGAAGGAAGGCACCGCAAGGAGCCGAGGAAGTTAAAGTAACAGTGTACAATCCAGAATGGGCTATGTTTAGTCCCATGGTGGTAATGACTTTCCTATGCAACATCTCACAAGCCATACGTGCTGCAAAGAGCCTTTATCTCACAGGGGACAACCCTATGAGACACACTTGCTGCCAGCACCAGGCTTTGAAAATGAAAATAATGACATATCTAAAGAATCTTTTTCACACACTCACCAAAAGGCATTATATGTTAGCTCATACTTTCCTTACCTCTAAGGTTTGTGTAGCTGAAGCAGAGGCACTTTGAACCTCTGGTATTAGAAATGAAGGATACAAATGTTCTGCAACACATGTAGCATATAGAAGACACACAGCAGGTTGATTTGGTTAAGGTATTCACAGGTAAAGCCTCCCATTATGACAGCAGTGAGGTAACAACCCAGACTCACCCATAAATAAATCACACAGCCCATTAGGCATCTCCTCACTCCTGGGTATCTCACTTGCTCTCATTCTGTCTCCTGACACGCTCAGCCCTCAGCCTGCTCAAACCGCGGTGCTGGGGTCCATAGACCCCTGCAGTCTGCGGGAGGGGGAGGCTGCTCCTGCAGCTCCAGATGTGCTTTTTTTTTTCTCCTGCTCTTGGAAACTGCTCATCAGGAAAACAAAAAGCCCCGTGTTGTCATGGAGACAGTATCCCTGGCACTGCTGTACCCAGTGGGCGGCAGCAGCTTCACGGCCGCGTTGCCGCCCGAGGCCTCGGCGCTGCTGTGGGGCTCCGGGTGCATGACGCCGAGGCGGGCGGCAGACGAGGCTTTGGCAAAAGTGGCTGACCGGGGATCTGGGGGGGTGTTCCTGAAAAGGTATGTCCTGGGGAGACGGGAGGAACTTGGAAGCATGCACAAGTGGCGCAAGAGCCTGACAGGCAGGGCGCAAAAGAGAGCTGGGAGACTCTTTGGAGAGGAAAACATTTCTCAGGTATTTAATTACTGTATTTACAGAGATAATCCTAGCAATAATGGGAAAAATAAGCATGATCTTTTTGCAGGAGGAGTAATTTCTTTTTCTAGGAAAGCTGTGGAAATGCCATCTTTTGAATCATTTAAACCTTGTAGGTCCTTTTTGTAAAGGAAATGATCCTTTGCCAGCCCTCAAGAGACAGATGAAATGAGACCAATTAAGGCTTCTCCAGCTCTAAATACTAGGACTGTGCAAAGACATACTTTATCCTTATTATCTTTGAAAGTAAAAATGAATAGGGTGTGCCCCAGATGAATTAAAACCAGGACTTGCATTATGTAAAACGCCAGAGCAGATGATCTGTACTGTCCTTAAAACCTCTGAAAACATGAGCACAATGCTACTAGATCAAATAGGAATATCTGTCCATCAATCCAGTCTCGACAGAGACCACTTTATGAAGCCTCAGAAGACAGTGAGAAAAGTAGCTATCTGTCTGGCCAGGAGTGGATTGCAGTATACAGGGGAAGAAATTCTGGCCTGAATCCGTGGGGAGTGACCCTAAAACTTAAAGCTTCTATCTGTTCTAAATGTGGATTATATTTATCACATCTGACTTCCACTGTCTTCCCAGGCAGATACTGCTAGTGAACAGAAAATTATACAGACCATTTTACAGCCCAGAATGGCCCAACAAATGGCCCAACAAATGGGCCATTCTCCTCTCTAGCATAAAATGGTGCATCCCAATCGAAATCACACAACGCACTGGAACAATAACAACGTTGCTTCTGACTTTGACTCTGCAATAGGAATTCACCAAGAGTACAGTGTAACTCCATTGATAAACATTTGTCCCTGTGATTTCTGGAAGAATCATGTTCTGGTGTTATCCCATAGCACTCTGCAGTAAACGGCCTTCAAGATAGACTCAAGATCCCTGGGAAAGGTCTGGAGTGTTGCCGATTCTTGTCTACATTTTTTCTCCCAAAGCAGTTTTGCTTCATTACTGTTCAAGAAACTGAGAAGGGCTGCTGACAGGAAGATGCCCTATTAGCTGAGACACTCTCCTGGAGGTGGTAAGGAAGAGACATTAGGCTGCTGTCTAAATCATGCAGCAGTCCAGCTGGCCAGGGCTTATTCCTCCTGACATCTGCTTTCTGAGGTACTGCCATCCATATTAGATTCTGTCAAAAGCCATTTTGCCACCAAGCTATGCAGCTTCCTGGGACATGTGTTGCCACAGGGCGCCCACAGTGCCCCATCTGGCACCCTGGGGAGATGACATTCACCCCCACAATAAAGACTACGAGGGTGGTTGCGACCTCTGTATTGAGAGGCATTGGAGAGCTCTTTCCCCTCGGAGATATTCTGCATTTGGCTGACTAAAATGGGACAACTCAGAACTTGCTCTCACAGAATTAGAAATTCAGACACTCGTGACATTTGCTCTGCAGCTATCTAACCCTGAACAGTGATCTCATCAGAGCTCAGACACAGAGATGTCAAGTGGATGAGACTTTTCTCGGGGGACTACAAGGTTAATAGGTGTTACAAGATGGAGTGTTGAGGGCTCAATAAGTGGTGAGGAGTGACCCCACAAGGCAGTGCTGTGTTAGGCACATGGCATCGCTAGAAGACTCATCTCTGGTACAAAAGTTGAAGTGCACACCTCTCTGCTTCTGAAAGAACTCACAGCCCACTTTGAGAACCACAGAGTTAATTCACATACCAAATCAACCAATTTTGTTTTGCCTTCCTAAATTTTCCATATCATACATGGCTGGATGCAGCATCCCACTACTTCTAATGTTGCATAGCATTGCTATGCTCTATTAAAGAGCTTCCTTCTTTCTTGCCAGAAATAGCTACATTTCAATAGTGGGTAAAGAGATCCCAGTATCTATGGTTTTCAGAGCTTCTACTTGGAATTGCATTGCTGGAATATATAAACATAAACACATGGTTTGATTCTGCTGTGTGGAGAAGAAGCAGTTAATGGGGATGAACACTGAGCACAACCACTTTAGCTACTCCACGAGCATCAGCCACATGAGGGAGATTTCTGCCTGACCACCCTCTCCTCAACCCCTCCCCGATCTCTGCATTCAGACAGCCTGAGAGGTCCGACAGCATTCTGGAGCCAGAAGCAGACACGATACTTCATTAGCACTATTGTAAACTGCCTTCTAGGCTATGACAGCATATCGAGTACTTTCAGACCTTCAGCAGGCTGCTGATGGTCCCCTTCCTAAGGAGTTAGCCCATGGGACAATAACGGAGGCAAAGGGAGCAGTTAGAGTTGCTGGCAGGGCTCCTGGAGGGGATTGCTGCTGGCAGGAGAGCCTGGGGAGCTGGATGTACCCAGCCAGCCAGTGAGCTGTTTTCACTCACCCTAGGGCAGATTTAGCTCAGAAATGGTATGTGAGACCTTGGACCCAATCCAGCTCTGGCTTTCCCCCTTCTTCCATGAATAGCAGTACAGGTTAAAGGGATAGAGGAGGACTGTGGGAGGCATAGCCTTACTTAACCACACATGGAAATGAGGACATGTCTATAGTAATATAGGGAAGCAAGACAGGAGGTGAAAGGAAGGAGGGAGATAGGAAAAGAGGGAGGGAAGGAAAGGATTGCAGGGGATCCTCTCCAGCCCCGCTTACAAGGTGCTGGATAATTCATGGCTCTTGTTTACACTGCTCCAGACCACATCACAGACATTCCCGGCTAATGGCTTCCATCTGGAGCAGCCATGTGCTGCCCAGCCTCCAGCACACTGCAGCGTCCCTGCCAGCAGAGGAGTGTCCCCCTCCAGCCCTTCCCGCCCAGCCGCTGCTCGCACACGGCTCTCACTAGGAGCGTTTGGTGCATGCGCCGGCTCTCCCCTCCAAGCCTTCCCAAGACACTCCTGCCATGTTTCCATGATCCAGGAGAAGGGGGCTGGGGTATACCTCAGACAGTGGAAAGCCCCGTTTATGTGGAGCCCACATGCTGAGAACACGATGCAGGGACACCCAGTCGTCATGCACAAGCTCAGCCTGAGTCCAGCAGGGATTATTAGCTCTGGCTCAGGGTCAACCCTGCTGGACCTGGGCTGCTTCCCAACAGCACCACTCAAGTGTCTCCACATTGTGCTTCCCAGCACGCCAGGTTTGGGAGGGTTTATTAGCTTGGGCCTGGTGCCAGATGTGAGCTGCCGCTACGCTTCTGTGTAGTATTTGAGCTAGGAGACCTTCCCTGAACCCCAGTGCTCACTGCGCGGTGGAAAGACACCTGCCCGGCTCGAGAGGCGCCCAGCCAGGCCGGTGCTAAGCCAGCCTTCACGGGCCTGCTGGATTTGTGTGAAAGCCCTCAGGTGTCTTTGCTGTGTGGTCCCCAGCCCTCCTGCTTCCAGGAGAACAGTCCTGAGAGAACCACAACAGACGGTTCTGTGTGGGGCTGACTTGTGGCCTCTGGGTCTACCAGCTTGGGCTCTGCACTTTGCCAAAGCAGCAAAGTCGCCTGGAGACCCAAACAGATCCTGGAAGCAGCACAGCCACAGTTCTCTGCGCTGCACAAGGCCAGACGAGGGCTGGCTTTGCCCAGCTGCCTCCGCATCTGTGGCAAGGGCTGAAGTGCAAAGGCAGAGCTGCGTGTGGGCTGTGGGACCGGCCCCGCCAGGACGCTACAGGACAGGCAAAGGGGCACAGCGGCAACGGAGGAGCCACAGGAGAAGGAAGCAAGGAGGGGATGCTGCAGATCTGCACCAGCTGCACCCAGAGGGTCCAGACCCTGCTCAGGCCACACGACAGCAAAACAGGCCTGAAAAATGAATCTGGCCTGCCATGACAGTGCAGAAAACTCAGTGAAGCTGTATTCAAAGTCAGGCTACTAGATCAGTAACATTGACCCAGTAACGGCTCTTCAAAGCAGGAGTCTCCTTCTCTGGAGCTCCTAAAAACCCGCTTGGATGCAATTCTGTGTAACATGCCCTAGGTGACCCCACATGTGCAAGGATTTGGACTATATTATCTCCGAAGGTCCCTTCCAACCTTAATGATTCTATGATTCTATGGCAGTTAAAGCTGATTTATTTATTCTGGATGCCCTGCCGGCTCCTGGAGGTGTGGTGGGTTAAAGGGAGGAACAGTGGAAGACGAACTCCTCGCTCTGCTCTTGTTGTTTCTATCTTAGGCTGTTTCTTCCTCTCTGCTAAAAAACACGTTCCCCACATCTGTCGAGTCTGATCTGCTCAGAGCTCCAATGAGAGGCAGGCGAGGGGTTGAGATGGGAATGAAACAGATTCCCGGTCCGTGACAAGGAGCTGAGATTCCTCACTGCGCCCCATGTGGGTTGCCCTGTCATAAATCATCATTTGTCAAATTCAATAAGCATCTTTAACACAAAAATGACGCTATCTCCTGGGAGCCCCAAGTGCCTGAAATTCTGCACAGATGTGAAGATACCAAAACGTGAGGGAGGGGGGAGGACAGGGAGGAAGGAGGATGGATTTTGCATGGCAGAAAGGGAATTCTCCTCCGTGTCTGCTCCCTACCCTTCCCCCTCTCCATGCAGCCCTATCTGCCGCCTTCCTGGGAACGCAGCAAACTCAGCCGTTTGCACATGTTTTGCATCCTCCAAAAGCAGGAAGCAGGTTGTGTACATAACGCTGAAAACCCAGCTGTGTGGGGGTCCCAAGCCTACGGCGAGGAGCCCCTGCCAGCCCCGGGGCACGGAGAGGCGGGCAGCCCCGGGGACGGCCTTCCTGCTCTGCCGAGCCGGCCACACGGTCACCCGCATCAGAACTGGCGCTGCCGCTTGCCCGCCGCGAGCGCTGCCGTGTCCCTCGCCACGCGGCCGCAGGGGCACAGGCCACCTCAGGCGCTCCGCTGTGGCGTCTTGCTCTTGGCGGGATGTTGGCAAGAGCCGCGGCAGAGGGGCGGCTGGGCGCGCGCGGCTGCGTGCGCTGGCGCTTAGCGCGGGTCCTGCCTCACGCGGGACACGGCGCTGCCACAGAGCTGCGCGCGCGGGTCGCGCCGCGCTGCACCTTGTCGCTGCCCACAGCACCAGGCGTGAACAGGAGGATGTGCAAACACGGGCAGCCATTTTGTCTTCCCCGCCGGCCTGCAGTGCCTGTCTCCAAAATGTGAGTACGCGTCTCTACAGCTGCTTCAGCTGAAGAAACAGGGGAGAGAGGTGCGGCAGAGCAGCATTCGCTGCAGAGCAGGCAGCTGGGGATGACAGATCGTCACCCGCTGTCAGAGACGGACGAGACTCAGCCCAGCTGCCTGCAGGTCACAGCAGTTTGCGTCCCAGGCGAGGCCCCGCATATGTGACCCCCACAAAGCATCCGACACTGGGGACAGAGGCGCAGTGAGGCCGGCCCCAGAGCTCTGGAGCTTCAGCAATCCTGCTCCGGGGGTGCGGAGAAGGTGCGACGCTCTCCAACCAGTAGGTCAGCATTGTCAATGGGTCCTTCGGGTCACACCAGACAAATCCCTATCGCTCACCACCAGTTAGGCTTTCTGTGTGCTGCTGATCAGCTATTTCGCTAATATGCTGCAGAGCTCTAAACCTGTTAGAGACGTTGCTTCAAATCCCTCCGCTTGCAGAACCACACGCACACCCTACTACAGCAAGCCTAATTGCTACAGCTGCAGTGAGGCAGTATGAAAATATATTTAAAATTCCAAATAAGTATTAAAAGAGCTTTTCAGTAGATAAATATGCTTTGACTTTGAAGGTCAGAGTATTGATCCATCTGAAGGCTAGAAGCAAGTGCTTTGTGCTGCACTCGTGATCCTCCCCTTACTGTTATTATCATTACTGGCATTATTGTTGTAGTAGCGACACCTCAAGGACCCATTCAGGATCCAGAGACCATTATGCCACGAACACTGAATTCAAATGAAGAGACATGTAGAGAACATGGCCTCCTTTAAAACAGGACCAAACCTATACACGACAAAGCAAGCCCAGTAAATCTGTGCACGTCGAGCTCTGCGCTGCTGCAGCTACCCTGCGCCCAGCATCCAAGGGGGGCCGTTTACAGCTGGCTGCAGGATCTCTGCACTGTTTCTGGAACTGCAGTCTTGATGTGCCTGAGGACTCGGTCCACTCTGTAAGCAGCAGGTGTGACTGTAACACAGATCTGTGCATTTGAACTAGCTTGGGGGCTGCTCGTCTCCATGTCTCTCTTTTTTCACCCAGAAATTTTGCACAAGTGGGAAGAGAGGAAAGGGAGCGTTTGTTTGGCAAGAGCAGGCAGCCAGCAGCCTCCTTCCAACAGCACCTCTGACGATTTAGCCTGACGCCAGCTCTGCACGCGGGCAGGTGAACGCGCGTGCCCGGGCACTCCATCCCGGCACGCGCACATGGGGAGGATGTGCCCTGAGCAGCCACCCCGCACACGCAGGGACGGCGAGTGCGGGCCTGCTGCGATGGTGCTGCGAGCCAAGGACGGTGTGTGCTCCCGCACGCGCAGCGCGCCCACCGCCCGGCTGCCTTCTCTCCTGGCTGCAACACAACTGCACCTGCAGCCGCGGCGGCAGGCAGGCGCACTCCTGCTTGGCAGAAATGCAAGAGTCGTACTTTTAACCTAGCCTGCATGAGCAGAAAGCACGGGGAGTGCAGCAAGAAGGGTTTCTGCAGAGGCAGCACAAATTCCTGGGAAGCAGGGAATTGTTCGGGCAGCTACCTATGGATCACGTTTCTCCAGGAGCAGTGCGTTAACTTGAATTAACCCACCAAAAGCCAGTTTGGGTGTGCCTTTGTGCTCTGCAAATGCATCCCCCAAAGCCAACTGGGAGAGTAAACCCAGATAAAAGTGGGCAAAGAAAGACTATGGTACTTATATAGGTCAGTCATTCCAGATACTGAAGTCATTATCTGAAACTAGAGATGGAGGGAGGTAGTCTTAAAGAAATAAATCAGCTCTCTTGCCTGCCATAATTCCTTGGTTGATAGCTTTCCTATAGTTTGAAACTGTCATTTTTTAAACTCTCCAGAGAGAAATTGCACTCTAAAACTGCAGGTGATTCAGGACTGAATCTTGCCTAACTTCAGTCTTGGGTCAGGTAAAATCTGCTAGCTCAAAGAAGGAAATATTCTCCTTGCAGTTTAGTTTTCAGGTGACTTCCCCAAGGAAAGAAACCTTGTGTGACTGCGACCTATACGTCCCTTTCCCTTAAAGTCTTTCTAACGCTGTGATGAGTCGTAGCCCAGTTTGTAGATATCTTGGCAATGAGATGGAATAGGAATAGGTTTCATGGAAATGAGTGGCTGGATAAAAGAGTGCAATGAGTGGCTGGATGAAGGAGAGCAGCCCACATTAACGCCTCCACACAGGGGAGGAGGGCAGGATCCAAGTGCCATCGCTCTGTCTGGTGGCAGCCAGACGCCCGGGCATCCTTCACGTAGCGGTGCCCAGGCCGCATGCAGGCATCTTGTGCAATTTCCCACCCAAATGATGCGCCGTAAAGACATGCGGGTACATACGGGGCATAATTTATGGCTTTGGGGAGAAGGGCATGAATGAAGGAAATCAAATATCACTCATTTAGGAAGACTCTGGCAACGGCACCTGTTTAAAGCTACTTGAGTCCGGGGTGGCAGGGCTAATTTTGGTAAAAACTAATTGTTATGTTCCCGAGCGTCTACAGCTCTGAAAATTAATGCAGGAGGGGAGAGGAAAAGATATGTAAGTTATTTTAGCACATAGCTCTACAAATAATGATCAAGTAAACAGTATCATACTTGTACCCAAATATCTGCTTGTATTCTCCATTTCTCCTAAACCTCTGAGGTACCAGTCGTAAAAGTTCATAAATGCAAAGCAAAGGTCACAAGGCTGACAAAATATATCTAGACAACTCCCCAACCTACCCATGATAAATTAAGTTCCATATCCCTACTTAGCCTATGACCTTTGTAGCAGACCCTGAAGGTCATCCATTTCAAGTTTGCCAAGCTGGGGACGGGGTCAGAGATGAGATCCACATGCAAAGGTCCCTTCTCTCCCTCAGTTCCCATAGCCTCGGCCATATATCCAAGTCCCCTCACACGCACAGTGCATATACAAACACACTGCAGTCGAGATGAAGCTTGCAGTTTTACGTGCCAACACATGCCTGGACATGTGTTCCTTCCTGGGGATGCCCCCTCCCCCTTGTGCTTTGCACATTATATAAGATATTTATTCTGTACTACGCTCTGAGGAAGACGGCATTTTGCCAGATTTCAAAATGGCCTCATTTATCACCTAAATCCCCAATGAAAGCCAGGGAATAAGGTTTGTAAAACAGTCCAGATTAATGAGGCTACATATACATCTTAATAGCTTTTGTGTGTGCACAGAACTTCTTATGCATTTGTGAGCAAAGCATATTGCTGCAGTTTATGGGCTCTGTTTATTCCTCTTACCTGGCCTATCAGCATGCTATCGTGTTTCTATCTAGCTCTCTGCGCTTGCGTTGCTGAGTGCTGCACACCAAACTTCCTTCTGTGGCAGTAACTATTTATGCCATATGTAAGCGAAATTCCTCATGTGAGTATCTGCAGTTTTGAAAGTGTGATCTGATTAGGGAATCTGTTTATGCCCAAGTTTTGATGCCAATAATGGCTGGTATACTTTTGTATGAGCTAAAGCCACCACTTGGGTGCTGGCTCCTTAGGCAATGGAGGCCTAGATTCCTCACAGTGTTGAGGGAATTTCATTTTGCTGCTATATATAAGAATTCTGGTGAAGTAATTAACAGAGGCCTCCAGAGGCCTGGTTATGAAAACAAGGCTCCACGTGCCAGCTTCAAATGAACCATGCACTCCTCGCAAACTCCTCCAGGCAAGGAAAATACTGCGGCTGCAAAGGGAACATAACCCAGGGCAGGGAAGGGCGAGCATTGAGCAGGGCAGTTTCTCAGAGTCCTGGAAAATAGGTTTTGGAGAAAGCAGGCAAACAGAACAAGCTAGAGATCTAGGTTCCAGCCGGCATCACAAAAGAAAAGGGCACTGGTCCCATCTATGCCAAAGGTTGTTTTTTAAATTACATGCAAAAAAAAAAAAACTTGAAAAGCATTTGACCTGTATAAGGCCAGTGGCCCGCATCATCTCGTATTTGGGACACAGGCAATACGTGGAAGTTCCCCTTACAGAGTTTCACCTCTGTTCCCTCTCAGTGCTTCTCCCTTCCTTTCCTTATCCAGTTTTTCCTCCATCTCTCTGAAGAGGCACTGCTGGGGCTGCGGCTGCTGCTCTCTTCCTCTCTCCCCCCTCGTCTGCTGTCAGCCATTTCACTTGGCTTTTTCTGCGCTTGCATTCACCAGAGCTGAATTCAGTGACAGCCCCTTGGCAATTTCCCTTTGCTGGTGACTCAGGTAATTGGATCTGGTGCCTTGGGGAGCTGCCAGGAATGATGTCACAGCCCTGCAGAAAAAAATATCCTATGTAATTGCTTGATACACTAGCTAATGTCTCATCCTGGTGGAGGGAGGAACTCTGAGTTTGAGGCTTGCTAAGCTTTCACAGACTCAAGACTCTGTGGTCAAGGTGAATAAAGAATTATCTTCATTTCTTGTTTACACAGGCTCTTACTTGTTTACTATGTGCCCATTAATTGCCCCCAGAGCAGTGAGTCTGAGTGTTCATAATAAATACCGCAAAACCTTTATGAAAAGGGAAGGACTATGAATCCTTCATTAAACAACAGAAAATGAGAATGAAACACCAGTACAACACAAGAATGAACAGCTCTACATATGATGGTGTAACCCTGCATTAGGGATTATTTACTGCTTTTAGCATTTACCTACATTTATATTTAAATGCACTTGGATTCTTCAGGTCTTCCAAAATTGCAGGAAGGCCTCTCTCTTTTCTAGCTGCAAGAGAAGGATTTGGAGGATGGAGTAGGAATCAGAAGGGGTCACAGTTGCTCTCAGGGTAGATATCAGAGTGTATCTGAAACCCATTAAGTGAGGCAGCAAGATGAGAATGTGCTAATGGATGATTCTTGCTAGCACACTCATAAAATGGAACTGAAGCTTTCTGGCTTATCCCTGCAATGCCCCATTTTGTTTGGAAGAGAAACTCTCTGGAGTTCAGTATTCATACAGAGTTTACTGTTCCAAGTCCTGCTTTTCAGATGTTTTATGTTGATCTTCCTTCTTTTGTCGACTTAAAGAGTCCAGCCAGCAAGGATCTGGCAGGGCGAGATGTTTGGGCCTCAGCTCTGTTCCCACAGTTCATCTGCAAGGCTGGATCCATTTGCTAGAGGTATTGATTGTTTTGCCAAGAGGAGGTGATAGGAAGATGAGAATTCAGAAAGGAAATGCCTGATCGTCTTCACTGCATGAAACATTATCCCAAAGGAAAAGGGGACCTGGATGTGACAAGGTACTAGCAAATTCCTCCAAAAGCCTCA
This sequence comes from Nothocercus julius, assembly GCA_013398735.1. Taxonomy (NCBI): domain Eukaryota; kingdom Metazoa; phylum Chordata; class Aves; order Tinamiformes; family Tinamidae; genus Nothocercus; species Nothocercus julius. The sequence goes on from VZSV01000079.1 coordinate 2,504,117, forward strand.
AACGAAAATTTAAGGTCTCGTCTGCAACTCCAAAATGAGCAAAGATGGTTTTCCTGCAATAGTGTTTTTGTCCTCTCCAATACGGCAGCTGAAGTGATGTTGAACAACTTACAAACCTCAGCAAATCCTGAGAAATAATCAATCATTTTTAGGTAGGTCACATTCTCCAGCTAGAAGAGATCAATCCTGACTTTCCACCATGCTCTGTCCAATTCAGCAGATGGTAATAACTGTTCCAGTGAGCTGGTTCTCACACAAGCACAAATATCACATTTCTCAGCTCTCTGTTGTAGCTGTTTGTTCAGGCAGGTCACCAAAAGCTGGGTTAGCTCTCTTGCTGTTTTCTGTAATGCCTCGATATTTCTAATCCTGCCTGTCCAGGTTATCCCATGGCCTCCTGTGGCCTTCATGAAGCGATGAAGTTGCCTGCCTTAGTCCAGAACTCCTGAAGTGACTAAATCACTATTTAATTTCCCATTTAACTGACAGCCCTGTGCAGCATCTAGATGTTCTGTGTGGCTTGGAAATAACTCCATCAGAGTCTGGAATAAAGGCAAGAGGTCTTCAGCTCCCTTTTCCTCAGATTCTAACCTCCTCATACTCTGCCTCCTGATAGCCCTGGAAATACAAGTTCTCACAGCTGTAGAAAGATGATAGCAGCACTCCACTTTAAAATAAAGTGTTAGCGGTCTTGCTAGGGACAAGAGGTACACCTGTCTCTGCCCTCTCTTTAGTATTTCATCTTGAGCAGATGTCTTTAGTGGGCTTGTCCACCCATGACTCCACTTTTACCTTGCCAGCACAGCTGATACCAGCAGGGATGGTTCAGCTACCCAGCAGGTTGGTAGGTGCTTCTTAAGTCGCTGGGGGACCACCATTGGCCAAAGGGCAATAGGAAACAAAAGAAAAAAAGCCAAATAATCCACCCATTCCTACCACGACAGTATTTTCCTGACTTTGTTATTAGGGGAAGCTAAGCACTATGTGGAGAAGTGATTTGCTCGGGCTCTAGGGGATGTCCCTCTTTCCCTAATCCTTACACAGGCAACTCATGGAGCGGCCACTTCCTCTTTTGACATTTCCAGGTCTGCACATACAACTTTCCTAGTAGTACATCCAGAAAAGGCAACCAAAAATGTATGATTTGGGGCATGATACATAAATATAAACCATTTTATCCTCCAGATTTCTTCCTGGATCTCCTAATCTATTTAAGTTAGTCATTCAGAGCTATATCTTGCCTCAGATTTCTCCCTTTGACATCTGCAGTCAACCAACAGAAGCTGTGCATGGATATTAGCACTCTGACTTGGAAGTAACAAGTGATCCATGATTAATCCATATATTTATCAGTGCAAAAAACACTGCTATACCATATCAAGGCAGAAGTATCGCACAGAATTTGGAAACAGCATTGTGGAGCTGGTGTGAGTACTGAGAAAGGTAAAACTAAAAGGAGAGCACACAGATTTAACAGGGAATACCAGCTATCCCCAATGGAAGGAGTACATCCAAAGGCAGGCTGGCGAGCCACCGTCCAAATCATTTTAGGAGACTCCAGTGTGCCAATCTGAAGGCAGGGTCAGCAGATAGGAAAGGGCACCAAGATCAAACTACCAGACAGCCAAAAAAAACACCTGACTACACACTGAGCCCTGGGGCAGAGAACAATTGTAGCAGCTGACTGCCTCGGCAAGCCCAGAGATCAAAGAGCAAACATTATTAATTACTAGCATAATAATCCTAAGTGTGGTACCTAGTAGTCCTGGTCATGGACCAGGATCCCACTATGATAACTGGTGTGCAAACACAGAAGGAAGGAACAAGTCCTGCCCAAGGAACTCAGAGTTTAAATATTAAATGTGAAACAGCTAATACACGAATGGAGGGAACAACGAAAAAGTAGAGTCAAAGCCAAAGGAAAGCTGCTAAGGAATCTCGACCAACGACTGCTGGATTTCACTGGGGCCGGTACTGAATTGTCTGTCAACAAGCAGGTTTGCTTAAATATTTTTTATAGTGCACTCTTGTTCTTTCAGTTCAGCGAAATGGTTCATAGAAGTGTCACATATCTGTGGGTTGTCCCTTGAAAAACGTCAGCTGAAAATGTGTTTAGGTTATTCTTTGTGTAAGAGAACAGGCATCTTCACTTGGAAAAAATGCTGGTGAAACAGCGTACAGTGCAGGAGCTCTCCATGCTTGCCATGCTTGCCAAAAGTATTGCCTGTTCTTATGCTGCCCAGGGCAGCAGAGGCGACAAGCAATTTCTCCCTGCCGGTCCTGGTGAAATGAGTTATTTGTTCTCAGTGTAGTTCCCATTGTTCCCACGTTCCAAAAGCCACATCATACCTGGCACCGCTTGCTCTCAGAGGGGTGATCAAATATTGAATAAACTATGCAGGCTGCATTCTCTGCTGATGGCTCCAGGACAGGTTTGACAGTTACTGGCACTGCTGGGTTTGGAGGTTGCCCTGTTTCTGTTCCTGCTTGATGGAAAAGGATTTCAGGTACCTCTTAGCAATACTCAGCTGTGCAGGGATCAGAAAGTGACATGTCCCTGTAGCAGAAGAGCTGTCCCTGCGTTACTTCTCTGTCTTCCGTAAATGACATCATCGATTCTACATTTAAAATAACAAGGAGTTCATGTTCTTTCAAATTTCTCTAGTCCACTTTATGATTCCCAAATGGCAATATTTTTAATCATTCTCTAGTATAGCTACATGAGGGACTTAAAATGTTTCAAACATTAATTAATTTAATCTCACTATATCCAAGATGAACCACTATTATCCCTGCATTACAGATGAAGATGCTGTTGCCTCAAACACAGCATGACTTACTGAAAGCCACACAGGCAGTTGATGATGATACTGAAATTTGAAAGCAAAAAATATGACTCTCAACACTGTTTTTTTCAGAGCTAGGCAGCTAATTTTCCCTCTCTCATATGATTTTCTTATAACCACATCTGTGAAAAAATCCTACTTAAATGCTTCCTTTTTATCTTTCTGATGTCTCAAAATCCTTATTTGTGATGGTCACACACCCATTTTGGTCTTTTTTCCCCAAAGCTCTAACATCCTCCTTAGTAGTGATATTTTTCTCCTTTAAGAAGAGATTCCAGACACTTCTGGGAGATCTTTCAGTCTGTATCTATGTCAGGCTGTTGGATAAAGCCTAATCTTCAGTATCTGAACATCTCATAAGCTTTAAAATATTTATTATGACAATATCCTGTGAAGTAGGCAAATACTATTCTCTCCTTTTTACAGGTAGGAAGTGGAGACACAGAGGGACTAATCATAATATTGCCCATGCTAAGCATTCATGTACCAAGAGTCAAGGACTAAAATAATGAGACATTTTAGAATACTACGGTTGCTGTCACTTTTCTTAGTAGTCTGATTTATGAAATTGTTAAGGGGTCAAATTTTTCACCTTTTATCTGCTGTCATGAGGATTAAAGTGTATTCATTTAATAAATCTTGAAAGCCCAGAGCCTCATGACTCGGGGAGCACCAGCCTGAAGGACAGGTGCCCCAAGAGCCCATAGCATCTTTTGCAGAACGACCACAAGGAGATAGCCCAGCAGCAATTAGGAGGGTAACTGCCTCAGCAGCTTCCTCCTCATAGTGGCCCTTAAGGAAACACATTTAATGAGGGCAACTCTGATTTGTATAGTACTATTTTTATCAAATGCCCATGTGCTTTCCCTAAATATAATCTGCAGCTGCCACTGTTGGAAGCGGAATAACTAAGCTAGATGAACCATTAATCTGACCCAGTTGGCCATTTCTTAGACGCGTATAAAGCATAAGGAAACCCGTAAAACCCTTTATATTTCTCAAACACAAATCCATTGCTACCAGATTTGATTAGCACAGGGAAGTTTAAATCCAGTAAAAAGAATGTCTCTATTTGAAATAGAAACCTATGAAACCTCCACTTTTTTTGTAATCCTTCTTTATCCTTTGGCTTTTGCTTTATAGTATATTGGAGAGAAACAATTTCACTGTATCTCCTTGAACTTCCTGATGCCATCATTGGTCATGATACAGGAACTACACATGGACCTGTGATACACAGTGAATATAGATCACAGCTCTGCAGCTTTTCTTCATATGACTAGTCCTAGTAAAGAGCCACATAATCTCCTTCATTCGGTCAGAGGCTGCAGGCTCTGTTCCTAAATGATTAATTGCCATGTCTGGACACCAGAGTGTCTCAGCAGAGGTAGGTAAAAAAGACAGTTATCGGTATATCTGTGTTAGGGATTAAAAATCAGAAGTTACTGGGTGCCGATATAAAGAAGTATTTAGAGTCCACATGGTCTGGTTATATGAGTAAAACTGATTATATCCCTCTGGGAACAGGACTATTAAGGAATGAAGAACTTTCTGAGGCTGGCAAGCAACTCAACAGCTACTCGAAAATGAACTGAAGTACTCACCTAGATGCATTTTATAGCCAAAGAAAGAGAATGGCTGCCCCTAAAGGCATTTCATGCTATGCTATTTTATCCCACCTATTTCAGAAACTTATCTTAGGAACAGGCAAACTGCCCTTTTTAATATAGATTATAGAAGACATCTAAGAAAGTAATTTATACAAGATCCTAGTACTTAGACTGCTAATATTAGGTGAAATGTATCTCACCCTGAAAAGCTCTAATTTTGATTTTTGTTTAATAAACATCAGAACATCACAAAAGTTCTAGTGCACTGGACAGTATAACCTGGTGGGTGCAGGTACTTACAGCCTTAATGGGTGCTATGTGGCTGCAGTGCTTCTTAGCCTGACATTAGTTCTAGGCAGAGTGGGATGCAATTAGTGAAGTAAAAGAAGATGGTGGCATTAGTAATACCAAGCAACACAACAGTGTGGAATATCTCATCTCATCAAAAAACTTAACATTGTTTTTGATGAATTTACAGATTTGGCTGATAAAGTAACTGGTCCTGATAATGTACTTTGGTTTCTGTAAGGCAGCTGACTTCATCCTCTATGGCATTTGACAAAAAATAGCATTACACAAATCAATGTTGGCCTTATTAAACAAATTACATTCCTCTCAACTGATACATCATAAAAAATGTAATCACAAATGGGAAATCATCGTCACATGCAAGTCACTGTAGTAAGTCCTTAAGAAATCTGTTTTAGAGGCAAAACTACTCAATACTTCTATCAATTAACTACAGGAAAAATAGGGAATCTATTTGCATGACAAAAAAAAATTGGCAGGGAAATAAATAACAATGGGACATGGTAGCTATAAAGATCCATCTGGAGAGCTTGGTAAGGTGGGCTCATCTGAACAACACGTGTCTGACTACAGCCCAACACAGAGCCATATATCTAGCAAAAGAGTTTCCAAAACAGGAAAGAGTCTTCCAGAAATCCAAAGATCCTGAAAAGTATTTTGAGATCATGAGATCTCATGATCTCAAATACACATACTTGAGAAAAACACATGAAATACACATACTTCAGAAAAGATGTTGATAAATTGGAGAGAGTTCTGAAGCAAGTGAAGGCATAACTTCAGATCTGTAAAACATAGCTCCCTGACAGACTTAGGATGCTAAATATGTTATTATTTAGGGTAACTTGATTATAGTCTCTGAGTGCTTATCTATGAATAAATTTTGACAGTACCTGCTATATCATTTGTAAGAAAAAGGCATAACAATATTGGTGGTTTGAACCAGACACTAGGCAAGCTCAGATAAACACGCACACAAAAAAGGTTAAAAGTGCCTAGAGTAAAGTGGAATTTCTGCTGCTTGAGTTCTTTAACTCAAGAGGACACTTAAAAATATGGTCTCGCACAACAGAAGTTATATGACTGATACAGAAACATCTAGTGAGGATCTCTGGCCTGTGCTATACTGAGCATAAAATGACCTCTACAATCTTCATTCTGTTTGATGGGCAGTTGATGTTAAAGGACTTGGGGGTCTTGAGGTCTGAGCCAACTGCCCTCATGCCACCAATTCACTAAGCTGAACAATGATTCATAATAGAGGAGTAGAGAATTTGAGAGAATACAGTATGATCAGAAACAGATTGATCTTCTCTCTCTTTTGGGGAGCAGTAACAGCATAACCTCTCTCCAGCCTAATTAAGACCTGTCAGTCTTGTATGACACTCACAACCCAGCTACCAGGATGTGGCTGGTGAACAAAGCAGAGCAGCACCCACCCACGTCAAGCCGTACCTAGGTGGGCTCACCAGAGATGGCCATTATTTGTGTCAGCAGCCACTCACAGCAATTGTCTGCAATGGCAAGGGAGAATTTTTCCAGGGCAACTTTTCTGAATCTTTTAACAGTAGTCCTTATCTTAGGGCAGTAAATTAACCTTTCATAATCTTGTCCCATGACAAAGGCAATTTAACATCTTTATGAAGAGGTATAAACATGGGATTAGGAACCTTGTGTTCAGCCATAAATATTGAAAATGGTTATCTGAGATTTAGATTTTTCATACTTTGATAAATCAAAACCTACTTCAGCAGCAGAAGGCATTGCTCCCATCTACCTGAAATCTGTATGCTTGAACTGGGGCCCTGATGCCTGCGCCTGTACACAAATCAGCTGAGAAGAGGATGTCAGTATTGCAAAGCCTCTGACTTGTTGCTTCTTGACAACCAGCACTCGTGATCTCCTCTCACTCCTGGGGAATGACACAGTGACAGCTGCAGCCATGGAGGCACAGGAGGGCTATTTAGGAAAGAAAGAAATAATAAAGATGTTCTCTGGAAATGCAACATAGGTTTAAAGCTATTTTGCATATATATGTGTGTGTTTGTTGGGGAGGGAGAGGGTTTTTTTTTTTTTTTTTAAGTGGTACTATTTCTTTACTTGCATCCAGGGAAGAATATTTGTGCAGCTCTCGCTTTCCCCCTCTCTCTCTGAATATCTGATGAGCATGTGTCCTAGGTATGTGTGGGTCTGTGTATATGCAGGGATTTCTTCTACTCCTTTCATGTTTTATAGACCCTGACTATGACAGCTGTGACTGCTGATTTGAAATGTCCCCAAGTCAGACATTGAGCAGCCCTTTGAAATGAATTCATCCTTGTGTTATTTTGATTCTGAGATTTGATAGGGGTTGGGTTTTTTTTTCAGTTGCTATTGCTGCTGCTGTCGCAAGCTCCAGCGCACATGCTTTGGTTTAGTTTCCACTGCCTGTGTGACACGTACCACTCAAAATGATAGGTTTGTGGCTACAAGTTTTGCCAACAAGGCTCTGCAGTCACACCACAGCAGGAATCAGTTTTTCATCTTGGCTGGCTGCAACAGAAAACTTCATAGCTGCTGGTACTTAATCCCTTCGGCCCTGGATAATTTTCTTCACCACCTTCCCTTCATTTGCCCACAGTTCTGTCTTATGCTTGTGTCTTGCCACAGATATCTTCCCTCTTCCAGAGACATTCTGTCTGAAATCTCAAGAGCAGTTCAGATATACAATTTGCTAAAGGTGGTGAAGTTTTCCAATAAATCTCATCACCAAAGTAGCTGCACAGAGGCGAGCAGCTCAGGAGTCTGTGCTGACCTGCACGTGTATGAAGGCAAGACAAAGTTATCCCGAGGAGAGGGGGCTATGTCATTTTGAGAGACAGATCAACAGCCATTGCTTAACATGTTAACATGGCCCTACTCTGAGATTATAAGAAATGCTATACAGGGCTATTGAAAATAAATGACTTTACAAAATTAGCACTTTACAAAATTAGTGCTCACAGAGCTCTGACTCATCTGTTGTGGAAAAACTCTACAGATGGGGTTGCCACTTGCCTTTACCAAATCAGTTTAGGCCATTTCTGTGTTAATCACAGGCTTTTAAATACTGATTTTTGACTAAGACCAGCACACGCGTGTATGGAGCCTCCCTTTTAAATGCTACCTCTATTTGACAGCAAATTATTTACTAAGAGTTCTTCTTTAAAAATATTTTTTCCACAACTCTGCACCAGTTTTATGATGATTTAATTTACACTGCATTTCTGCAGTATGCTCAGACAAAGGTCAGATGAGACACTGTTGAAATCCTCACTGAAATCCAGACATAAACACCTATTATTCTGCCATTCAGTGTTAGGCAGTTACGCTGTCAAAGAGGGATTTAGATTGCTTTGACATTATTTGTTCTTAACAAATGAATCCAAGTTGTCCTAGATTACCTTGATATCCTCTAGGTGCTTATGAATTGATTATTTGATAATTTATTCTAGTATCCTTTCAGATATTGAAGCCCGCTGACTTGCTTACAGTATCAAAGTCTGATTTTGCTCCTTTTTAAGCACAGTACTTTCCTGCCCTCTATTAATTCTCTTTAACCTCTTCATGTGTGTATTAATGTCGAGAATGTGATTAAGTAAGTGCTTTGCTCACAGTGATGTTGCGAGCAACCCATGTCTCACGCTCCACAGTGAAGCATCACTTGTGAATACATTACTGACCTGGAGCTCCTCTGTGCAGCACTGAATGCTGTGAGTTGTTCTGCCTTCAGAAACACCCTTTGCTCATTTGTTACAGGACAACCGTTAAGATTTAGTTTCTTATTTCACTACTTCAGATTACTCCTTAAACGTGGCACAATATAATATGTAAAATTAAATCTTGCTAACATGAAACTTCATGAAAGCATTTTTGATTGAATCTTTGCTGCGGAATAGGGATATACTGTGATTTTGCAAGTGAAACACTTCGTGGATAGAATAGGAAAAGAGATTTTACCTAGATTCGAATGCAGGATAGCAAAAATAAAAACAGCTGGTCCTATCAGGTGACATAAAAACCACTATTACTTTATGCAAGGAAAATCCAGAACATTTTTTACCTATTGGTAAAACTAGAGTCTGCAAACAGCACTGTCTAGCTTGCATTGTGCCACAGGAAGATTTGATAAGGGAATGTATCATTCACTGTTGGTTTAATGATCTGCACTGCAAAATGTTGGTGGATATGTGCATTTTTGTTAGATTTTTATGTTTCAGTTTTAAGCTATAGTATGTCCTAGTACAGCATGAACCAATTAATGATTAATTGCCCTTTTTAAAACCTTTATGACACTGATACTAAAACAGTGCCACAACACCACCAAGAATTACAATCCTGTTACAATCCTATCAAGTCTCTTGGACAAAAGGTTTGTGAGGCTTCAAAGGGATGTGCATGGGAATGGAGAAAGCTCTCCCCCCACCAGCCCCTTACTCTGCCACTTTAGTTTTATATAAAAGGGAGCTGCGATGTGTTCCTTGTGAAACTTAAGGTGGAGGCAACAGCACAAAATTCAGCATATTTGGGCTTCTGTTTCCCCTGATCCAGTTGTTCTCCTCCCTCATTGACAGCACTCGAAAGACCACAGCCTTGAAACCATGAAGCTCTGAGAAACTCAGCTCCACTTTGGCACTTCTGAGTGGGGCTTCTCCTTGGAGGTGGGACAGAGCTGCCGAAGCACATGGACCTTCAGATAGCTCCAGCCCAGCTCTGCAAGTGGAGATAAGTAGCAAAAGGATGAAAATCACCAGAAATAAAAGTCTTGTAAGACGTTCGGGCTGCTATACCAAATGGACCACTGCTGCCAAATGCCCTTGAAATGGCATCAGAAAATAGCTGGGAAGCTCGTGCTTTGTGTCTCTTATTGTTCTTATATGCTAGACTGAAAGTCTGCACAGAACCAGGCAGGCACATCCCTACATATACTGCTTGGTTTGTATTGCACTGAAGGTCTTTCTCCACATGCTCCTAAACTTTTCTTCTACAGTACACAGGCCAATAGTCTGAATTTCTTTCCTATTTCTTGGGAAAATTGACTTCTTTTTCTTCATCATAATTGATTTAATTGTCATTTTCAAGCTGTCGCTTTCCTCACTCCATCTTTCTCATTGATTTATGCCTTTTCACTCATGCTTTCTTTTTATCTTCTTTTCTTTCAGTAAAGCCAGAGAAGGGAGATTTACTTCCCCTTCAGGCAAAGCGATCTGTAAAGCTGTGGGCCTGCTGTAGAGAACGCCGTGTCTTTCATTATATCAGGGTTCAGAGGAATAGTCTATCAACATGCAGAGAAAGAGGCTTTTCTGAGATACTCTGGGATAGTTCCATAGAAGGCCTTGAAAATAAATGTCAATGTAAATGACAAATGAATTGATTTAAAAAGTACTGGGGAGAAAGCTGAAGCCTCCTGGGGCTCTTCAGATAAATTCTTTGAAGGCAGATGAGCAACTACCCATGTCCATCATATACAAACACTTCTACAACCTGAAGGTATCAATTTCATATCATCATTCTGATACTTTGAGGTGAAAAAAAGTTGTTAATGCTAACAGCAGCAAACAGTGCAGCCAGATCCAGGAGAATGAAGACAGAAGTCCTCTCCCTATGTGTGGGCAGAAGGAGGCCATTCCTCAGTGCTGCCAGCAGTCTCCATTCCAGGATCAAGCCTGAAGCCCTGTTGGGGACTGTCTGAAGCTTTCGTGATGGACAGATGCACTGGGAAGCAATTCTTTATGGGAAGCAATTCTTTATGGGCCAATCTACTATCTTGTTTGCCTACGGAAGTTATGACACAAATAATAGCTTGGAAGATGTGATTTTTTCAGGATAGTATCAGTAGGACTGAACTACAGCATCAGAGCAGATCAGCACTTGACCTCTTCAAATGCAGTGTTAAGCTGCCCAAGCTGCTCTCAGCCATCTTTTACTGGCCGCAGCTGACATGGACCTAAACTGCAAGTAATAGGTGATTTTTACAAGACATCTAAGGGATGTTGTGATACCAAAAAGCCCAAAATTGCACAAGGGGGAACTCTTGAATTCAAAGTGTACTTTCTGTGTATGGTTAGACTCATGGTGACAAGCAATACCAGAGAAACCTTCCTGTAGAATGAAGTAAGTTGCTCCAGTGGCATAGAAACACTCTTGGTTTATACAAAAGCATGACTCAGATATTGCAATGACACGGATCTTTTTAGGAACAGCATGACTGTAGCTGCATATACTGGATGTGATGAGCCTCACCACATAAAGCTTTTCACCATCCATACAGGCACACTGTCGTAACATCTAATCACCAGCCACATACAGCTTCCAACTCTGCAAAAGCAATTAGGAAACTGAATGTCTACAGTGCATTTTTTTTCCTCTTTTTCTCTACAATACCTAAAACACTGTGTATGTTAAAGTTATAAAAATCTCACCTGATCTGTTCTCTGCTTCCAGATGGTACAGGGTGGCTTTTTACAGTGAAGTCTCCAAGAGCTTTTTCAGTTTATAAGGACTCATACTTTCTTTGAGTCCTCCAGGAGTTACCCACATATCCTTTGGGCAATTTAGAATTTACTCATTTTGCTGTAGGTACGTATGGATTTCTTACCAGCTTTCTCAAAATACTTAACAGATGATATTTCCGCATCTGATTTTGACTATACCTACATTTGTCTACAATAATAGACTTCATATAGTGAGAGACTATTTCTATATTGATTTGAACAAAACTAGATTTAAATACACTACTGATCTTAAAGCAGTATTTAAAACTTCTTTTGGGAAACAGTCACAGCTATCTATTTTCTCCTGGGGAAAGGAACTGTCTGTGAGGATCTCAGAAAATGCCTCCTGTCTGAGCTGAATTTGTACCAAAATTCTGGCAGGTCCATCTTAGCTAGGCCACTTGTCTGCAGACACAACTGCCTGCCACAGTGGCCAGGACCATTTCACTGTCTGCTGGGCCTCTCCCACCTGTCTACCCCCCTTTGCTCATCTCCTCTCTTACACTTCAATAGTGAGAATCTCTCACTATGACTCTCACTATGACCTCTCTTCACAGTAGAGAGCTCTTTCAGTATTAAGGGATAATGTGGTCTTGGTCCACACTTAGGACTCCGAGGTGCTAGTGGGAAGAAAGCCACTTTGACGCTAAAGCGCTCTGAAACCTAATTTTGCAATGCTTAATTGCAAGCTTTGTACCCCAATAGACAACTGATAAACAGGAGCGGGGAGACTGGGATCTGGAATTACTTGTTCTATTATTAAATGTTAGCATGTTTAGTTATTCATGTGGAATTAGTGATGCATCTGAAGTAGAAGAGAGAAGACGACAGGTCCCGTACCCTACGGCTCTAACAGCCTAGATCTGAGTGGAGAGATCTGAAAGCCTGAATGCATCTAGTCTATTAAGTGTCAAACATGGAGCACGAGACAAGGGTAACTGCAGTGTCTGAGAGAAGGGACACCTAGGGCAGAAAAATGGTAGAATAAAAAAATTTTATGCATGGAATTGGGTGAAGGAAAGTGCAGGATGTACGTGCAGAAGCATTTCCTTCCTGTAGAATCTGGAAGGCTGTGGACTTCTCTCTAAAATTAGACTGTGCCTAACAAGAAGTGTCATTAATTCAACTCAGTTTCAGGCCTCAGAAATGCTAAGCGCTCATTTTGTTTGTGTGTAGCTTGCACACATTTATTTATCATGCACTGACGGGAACAATCCAGCGCTGGCCTGCAAGGAACGCAGGCCCTGCGCTGGGAGCGTGCTCCCTCCTCGTAACGTCTCCAGCTCTCTGATCTAAAACGAACAGGATGAAAGGCGCAAGCGCAAACCGAAGGAAAACTCTGTGCAGAACTACGGGTTTGCTAGATCATCTTCCGAAGCACCTTGGCGGCAGCAGGGAGGACCAGAGCAACTCTCGGCGCGGGAGGCAGCGTTAGCCCTGTGAACGCGTGCAGAGCCCGGCGGCGGCGGCTGCTTCGCCTGGCTGCGTGCGGCCAGCAGGCTGTGTTCTTGGTCCGAGCTGGCCCAGCTGCTGCTCCCGCTCCGTGACGCGCCTGTGTGCGCTCCATGACTATAGAAGGAGCAATCAGTCAGCTCCCAGGAATCTTAGCAACAGCCGCGTCCCCAGAAAAGGCCTGCAGCAGCTGGAGCGCTGATGACTCAGCAGCACGGGCTCGGCTCGCCGGCCTCGCGCTGATCCCTGGCAGGCACTGCAGGCCAAGCGCTGCCTCCCTTGTTTGGGTCAGTGCTTTCTCGTTGGCACCGGGAGACGAATTCCTGGATCCTGCTGGTCTTGGCGTTAGAAAGCAACCAAAAATGAGCTGATAGCTGCGGCCAAAAAAAGTTTTTGTTCTCTCCTTTCTTTAATGGTAAAAAAAAAAAAAAAAAAAAAAAGGAAAAAGAAAAAAAGAAAAACAAAAACAAAGACCCATAAAAATCCCAGAATGCTGTTAGCAAATTAGAAGGGAGGAGATGAAGGGTGCAGTGGTGGGTGAGCTGAGGGAGATGGTGGCGAGCCAGGCGCTCCCCAGGCCTGCTGCTCCGCGCGCTTGGGGAGACTACACAAAACATCACTAGAAGGTTTGTTTATTTTATGTAACGAGGGTTTGGAAATGTGATCTTGAGTAACTCTGTTGACATTTCACCTAGTTGAAGTCACTGGTGCAACGAATCTGCGCGGCCTCAAGCTGTGTTCGCCTCAGAGGACAGTGCGTTTGCCCGGCGCAGGCTCGCCAGGGATTCCTCCTGCAGGAACGGCGCAGACGAGCCGGCAGCGAGGCCGGCCCGCAGAGCCACGGCTCACGGCGGCAGCGAGCAGTGCCGCGGGAGCGCCATCGTGGCCGCGCTGGGGTGCGCGGCCGCGGCGCTGCCGGCCCCGCACAAGGCCCCGCGAGGGCAGAGAGGGGCCGAGGAGGGCAGGAACAGGGGACTCTACGCCTGGCTTCTTTTGCAAATGGCTGCCAGGAAGCCTGTGCTGGTTCTGCACCGCGCTCGCGCTAGCCCTGTCAGTCCCTCCCTTTCGCGAGCACTAAAAATTCGCCCCGAAACAAAAACACACACATGTGCATGTAACAATCTGCCTTCTCAGCAGCAGCACCACCCCGGCATGGCTGGCCTCATTACTCGGAGCAGGAAATGAGTAAAACATAAATGACTTGGAAGGAGCCAGGAGGGGCCGCTTCTCTCCCCCGTTCCCTGGCAATGGCCGCATATAGTTACAGTTTAATCTTGGAAATGCCAGACAGCTGTTCCCGGTCGCTAGGCGACGGGCACACATTATGCAGATGTCGGGGACCTCAAATGTCTGCCGGAAATTACAGCTCATGTTGTGTGAGAAGAGACGTGCATTTCCCTGTCTGGGGAGCCCAGCGGGAGCCCGGCTGCCCCCACACGCTCCCCAGCCCAAGGTGGGGCCGCCAGGCTCTGACCTGACAAAACCCAGCTAAGAAACCACCGCCGCAGCAGAAAAATGGAAAATATCTCCGATTAAAAACGCTCCCAGCTCCGTGCCTGCGGCGGGCGGGCGGCGCTGGCTGGTGCGTGTCGGAGCTGCGAGCCGGCGCGTGCGGGCCCCGGTTACCGCTCCGGGCGCGCGGCCTGGCAGCGCTCCCCGCAAGGACGGGTCTCTGGCGGCTCGGTGCGGCGGAGGTCACCCCGCGAGAGGGGGGACCTGGCCAGGAGGAACACGCGAACACCCTGTGCAGGCGCCAAGCGCTCTTTGGGGAAAGGCTTTGCTCCCCCTTGCCCATAAACGGCTGAGTGTTTTCCAAATAAATGCCACATGGCCCGTCCGTTGCAGCAGGCTGAGGAGGGGGAGGAAGGGCCCCGCGGAGCGCGCGGGTCGGCACCGTCACCGTTGTGTTGTCGTACAAAGGGCGGCGAGACTGCAAGCTCAGCGTCATGGCATTCCTCTGGCCCCCTGCCAGAGGGAAGCGAGTGTGCCCCGTTTAAATCCACGCACTTTGGCCTGGAGAACCCTAGCAAAACACCAGGAACGTGGGAAGAGGGACGGGGCGTACTGCGGAACAGGTTACAAGAGGGTATTTTAAGCACAGGACAGCACTCTGGCTGCGTTCAGCGGCCCTGGGGAACGTCTGTCGGACTAGCAGGAGCAACACCTAAAATGCCTGTTGCCTTGAACGGCAGCGAGCACCATGCCACATGGTCCGATTCCAGCATTACTCACCCCAAGGGCTCAGGCGCTTCCCCACCCAGTTACATACGACCAGGAAATTATAGCCCGCGCGGCTCCGCGCCTGGCTGAACGGCTGCCATATCATATGATAGGCAGCAGAGTGGCGTGGCTGATGAAACAGAGCGACGTGTTTACTGGAACCAGTGCTTCGCGGAGCACGCAGGCTCGGCCAGGTCGGAGTGCCATTTCACATCCTGAATGCACGCGGCCTCTTGCACGCCTTGTTACTAATTAAAAACTCTTCTGTAAAAAAAAAAAAAAAACCTAACCTTTCTTTGCACTGTCTTCACCGCCCTCATTTTTCTTGCAGAAGACTCCACAACCACGCTTTGTGTGGCATAGACACTACAATTCCTCATTCTTTCTTGTTCCATTCATCCAGTGTGTGGGCAAGCTATTATTTCTTCACACTCAGCATTCACAAAATCCTTTTTCTCTACCCACCCTATCAAGGACCTCTAAGTCTCTCATCAGTGTTACTGTAACATCCACTTCCTAAGATCTGATGTGCACTTTTCCTTGCTGCAGTACCCAGCACATGGTGCTACAACAATCATCTCTATGGCATCCTGCAGGATCTCACTCCTGTCCTGCATTCCTCCTGTACTTGCTGCGTAACACTGGCTAAAGCACCTTGTGGTCATCATGAAGCTGACCAGCACAAAACGGCTCATTCAGCTTTTTTGATATGTCTCTTCCTGTCTCCTCTACTAGCAAAATGTTTTTGCCTCCCTGTCAGTCTCCTCACCTTCTTTTCATGCCACTTTCTGCTCCATCCTCCTGCAAAAGCATCTCTACTTGGGTCAGTTCTCTGGAACTAAGGAAGGAGATTTCTTACAGGCTTGCACTTCATCAAGTCTAAGCACCAGTAAAAGGCTTTTCTTCTAAAGACAGGGTTTTTAACAGTTGTATCCAATAGAAATTCTCTGAAGTCAAACAATATACAAGCTCCTAGTGCAACCTTTTCCTGAGGTAAAAAAAAAAAAAGGATCTTCTCCTCTCTTGATCTCTTATTCTAATTAAGTTAGATATATGTGAGATAGTTCCTTCTCCATCACATTTGCTCGAGTTTCTGCATCAAAAATTATGCATCTCCCAAACATATGTTACTGTGCACACTCTCTCCTCTATACACAAGATTCATGTAACCACATAAGCCTTCTTTCTGTGCAAAACCAGATAAAAATTTTAACTGCAGAGCCACGTGCTTCTTATCACATCCTTTCCAATCTACATTATTTTTCTTTCACCTTTCCTCTGTTTGTCTTTTTAGACCTTCTGCTCCTAAGGGCAGAGACTGGGCTCTTCTCTGTGCCTGGACAGTGTTAAGAGCCTTATGGGCATTACAGCAATTCAATTAGTTAATAAGTACTAACAATCTGCATTAGTATCATGCTTCCTGCCATGTCACATCAGACCACTGCTCCAGACAGTCAAATATCTCCTCTTTGTGCTCTGAAACAAGTTTTTACTCCAAGTAGGCCATGGCCCGACATCTGCTACTGGGGTTTGCCCGCTATATCCCATTTCTTTTTGCACAATCTGTGGTGAGACTTTCTCATTCCAAGTGGATCCACTGTAACTCCAATCTAGTGTCTGAGCTCCTACTGTATAAAGAGACTATTGGATAGTGTATCGGTTAGACTGGCGCTTGCCAAACTGTTCAGAGCATGGCAGGAACTCCACGGTGCTCCTTGCATTGCAGTGTTCTGGGATAGGGAAAAAGAGAAGGAAGAAGCAGGAGTGCTCAGTGATCCCACCCTCTTGTACCTCCTAGCATCAGGGGCGGACACCTTCCTGCAGTGATTACAGTTGCCAGTGCTCACCTCCTTCCTATAGGAACAGGAATACGAGCCTCACAAAATGGGTTGGATAGCTTTAATGTGGAAAGAATTGGGAATGTGACACTCAAACAAAGAATTTCAATTAAAAGGAAATCAGAAAGACTTTTGAGATGAGGTGCACACTTGTACTATATTTTAAGAAAGATCTCTCTTACATATCTCATATTCCATACCCCAGCACAAAGCCTTTTTGTCTCATTTCAGCAGAGAATCCTACACTCAAGAGCCGCAGAAGGATGATTCAGAACACAACAAATAAAACATTTGGGAGGGGAGAAACGGATTACTCCTTTGTTCATATATCACACATTATATTACACATTGTTCATATATCTACCCTTTGGTCTTTGAAACCTAGCTCATCCTGCCCAGAAACGGGAGGGCAACTTCAGGCAATGGAAGCAGATGGAGAAGCCACAGGATGCAACTGCCTCAGCCCTTGGGAAGGCTGCAGGGCACACAGAAAGCTCTCTGGAACAGGACGTAGCAAGGAAGCGTGTGCAGCTGGAAGCCCTGGTGAACACGTGCAGAGGCTTCTCCTGGGAGGTGACACCGGGCCAGCTCTGCTGCTCCCTTTGCAGCAGCAGCCCCCAGCTGGATCTGAGACCCCAGGAGAAGCCACAGCAGTTGTGATGATAGCTGAAGACCCAACAGAGTCTATTTTACCTTATGGTTATACTGTCCCTGGAGTGGTGTAAAATTAACAGCTGGCAAATGACATCATACCTGGAATGAGTTCTATATTGCTGCAATATATAAAAAGAAGATGCAGGTCATGCTAGAGTCACCCCTAAACCATGTGAGAGAGACCTGCATTTTGGAATGACGGAACCTGGGTCCTCCTCCCTGAAAGGTGCACGATCTGGTTGCTCGCAGAGATATCTATTGTTTATGGCCAATGATTCTGCACAAACAAATCAACTAAATGAACAAACTGGGTGATAAAGTAGAGGCGAGAACTGCATCACCCTCCTTAGAGTCATAAAAACTCATCTCTTTTACAACTGCTGAGTGCTTTGCCAATATCATGCCAAGGTGAGAGCAACGGGGGGAAGGGAAAAGATATTGGAAAGGAAAATAAATGGGCCAGGTAAACAGTGCTGCTGCTGCAGCAGCGGTTGTCATGGTGACTGGGGCGAAGAGGAGGAGGAGGGAAGCAGATTGATCGATAGTCCTGTGCTGGCTCATCTGGCTTCCATCCACGTGCTGCTACAGAGGGAGAGAAAAATCAAAGAGCCACACACAGGGCAGACAGGGCCTCGGACTCGATACCCGGCAGCAGCTCGATCAATAGCTTGTTGGAAGGTGGGTAATTGACTCCCATTCTCCCCAGGAGAAAGCGATGCCGAGACAGAGATGCGTTTGTTAGCTACCGACTCACAGCTCTACTTTATCACCCAGTTTATTCATTTAGTTGATTTGTTTGTTTGCTTGAGGTCCCCTCTCCAGCCTGATTTCTCAGGGTACCTGCCAAAGACGAGCACCAGCTGCTAGACAAGAGCCAGGACTGTCCTCAAGTTACTGAGTCACTTTCCCTCTCCTGCCCTTTCTTTGCTTATATTTGTTCTCTCTTCTGCATTGGCAGAGATTTTGATGGAGCGAAGCTAGAAGCCAGGACAGTCTTTTCTTAAGGGATTTTTAGAGCTTGCTTTTCTGTCCAAGTCTGGAAGAACATAAGCGCAGCTCGAAGTCCGCCATTCTCCAACGAGTTATCTGCAGAAGGCGAGCAGGTGTTTCCAACAGAAAAGACCTCCTTCCCACCCGCCACAGGAGGAAAGAATCAGGGTATGCTATGGAGGGGAAGAAATGCAGAGAAAGAGACCTTCCAGGAAAAAAAGCAGGTGCTCATGGAGACAGCCTAGGCTAATTCTCCACTTCTGCCTAGGCTGGGCACAGAGCCCTGGCACAAGGCACCCAGCTGACCTTCAGGGAGGCAATGCAGCATTTTTCAAACAAGTCTGTAGGATACTACCAAATTCACCATCTTGCTGAATTAGCTTCTGCAGGCGTTTTCCAACAACGCACAGGGATTCTGGGGAGGTGGGTAAGGACCGGATTTATGTTTTACATCTTCTATCGAGCAAGCAGCACAAAAGTCCCTATCACCTCCCTTGGGCACCAAGAACCTAATTGATTTAAACAGGACAGAACAATGTCACTCTGTGTGGTGCAACACCCATCAACAAATCCGTAACAAAATGGTCGGATCTAGACTCAGGAGATGCTCTGGGAAGCAGAAACATCTGTTTGCTCTATACTTGCCTATTGTCCAGCATGCTGGAGTCCTGGTCCACAATGAGGATTCAGGCACAATAGTAGCAATAAAAGTAGTAGTGTCTACTGATGGATAATTGATACGCTTTGTGGAGCAACTCACCCCTTAGGGTAATGCTAAGCAGAGGAAAGCACACCAAAAGTACCACTTTCCTCAGTTCGCTGGATTTTTCTCGCTCTGCAGTCCAATTTTGTTTAGCTTCTGAATTAAAAATGAAAACTCATTTGCTTGGAATTTTGCTTCTCTTAAGTAATTTGGCTGCAGTTCATCTCGCAGGGCTTGTGCTTTTCGGGTCTGATCCAAATCCCAGAGAAGTCACTGAAAATCTCTCCACCAATTTTAATGAGTCAAACCACCATGTGAAGAGTAAACTATCAACTCTCTGGGCTTTTTGCTATTTTCTTTTCATGCTTTGAGGCACTAGCAGGTGTACCTCACATAAGCTGGATGTAAATCACAGTAGGAAGAGAGGGCTATGTGAGCACAACTGCTCCCTATTGCATAACCCAGAAGGTGCAGGTTGTATCAAGCAATCCTAATGGGGTAGAGACAACATCCCTTTTCACTCCCCAGTGTATCTGCCTGTGGAAATATTTACAAACCATCCAGAGATGCCTCTGTGCCCTGTATTTTCTTTCACTTCCTTTGGAGTGGGAAGATAAGAGCTTCCTAACCTCTGGGCATAATTTATGGCAGAAATAAATAGAAGGATGGCAGAACAGCTCTAAAGTAAATTATTGAAAATGTTCACCTGCCACTTCTCCAGAGGAAGGAGGCAGGTGAGCAAGTGAGCATCAAGTCAGACTAAAAGCCTTAGAGGAACAGTTTCTTCTAGTCAGAAAGGAACAAAGCGTTCGCTGCACCTGCAGACTGCTTCCTCTCAAGAAGGAAGCCGGAAGGTTGGACAAAATATTAAATAGACAATGAACAACCTGTAGTCAAATTTGTACTCAGGCAAAATAAATAGAAGGATATATAATCTTCTATGTTGCTAGCAAGCCAATCACCTGGACTACCTGCCAACTCAAAGGTTTGCTGAATCACTGTGCCTGACATGCAGTCAAAGTGACGTGGTACGTGGAAAACATGGGACAGGCAGGATGGATCCCTTATGCCTCAGAAGGATTCTAGAGGTCGGCTCAGTGAGCCCTGCTAGCTAATGTGGAAATTCAAGGGCCCGGCTACTGAAACACATGGTTAAATCCTGGGAAGGACAAGGCAATCCAAATGCGCTGTGAGCATATTTGCAAAGGGAGTGATGCAAACGCACTAACAGCCTATGTCTTTCTTGAAAGGGATCTTAACAGTATCTCTCAGACTAAATGTGAGCTGTAAGGGCACATCTCATCTGCTTCTCCCTGGCTGCACTTTCACAATATCTTGATGACGGTCAGTTCAGTTCTCGTCACTCACTAAAATACCACTTTCTTGGAATTTGCATAGGGATGTTTCTGACAAGGAATGGACTCCTTCCCAAAATTAAAGCAGTAGCTTTAAGTCAAGCCTCGCTATGACCAAGCATAGGATATGATAACACAAGAAATCTTACATTCTGAAAGTGAGAATGACGACTGCAGGCCCATGGAGAAATATCCGTGCTCCAGTTCTGTGGCACATACCACGGTGCTTACCCGAGGCTTTGAAACAAGGATCATAAAGAAAATCTAAGTGTCTAGCACTGAGTTGCCTGACTGGCAGCATGGGATCGAGCCTTGACCATAGCCATCGACTGCCACCTTCACAGCAGAGGAGCCAGGTGGAGGCAAGCAAGGAAGCGGAGCCCGGCTCAGGCTCTGCCACAGCTTTGCACCCAGCTAGAAGGCGGGAGGTACCCATGCACGGACGAGAGCCACGAGTCATCACAGCGGCCACAAGGCCTGCGAAAGAAGGCAGAACTGACACCTGTCCTTCAGCATCGCTTCCTTGATAACCTCCAAACTGGTCTAGGAGAAACAGAGAACAAAGTGCACAGGAAAATCATCTGCTTTTAGAAAAGCAATGAGTAAGCATGAGAGATTGAGATTCAGAGCTTCATAAGGTCCTACTGTAATAAATATAAATCAGGACAAATCTTGGGAGGGTCATTGCAGCTCTTAGATAACCTTCATATTTGGGAAGTGCGACAGTGGCTTATATCCCTTTGCTTCAGCCCCAGAATGACTCATGAGCTGGACTACTCAGCAAGCTCAATTGAAAGCTTGGTGCAGTGCCAGAACAACCAGCCACCTTCATCTCCAAAATCCTACATTACCCCAAAATGCTCACAGAGCTTGAAGTCACTCACTTGACCTTAGAGCACCCACAACCTGAGAAGCCAGGCCAATGCCTGTCAGCAATATAATTTGAATTCTAAGCTCTAGTGCCGCAAAGAAGCATTGTTGTATGATTAATGAATGCCATTAGAGCCAGACAGCATCTTCATGCTGCAGTGAAAACTTAGGACAAATACCAGAGACTCAGCCACAGTCTAAGAGACTGAACCAAAAAAAACAAAAAAAAGTAAATGCTTGTGGTTTAAGAAAATTGACTTTCATTCTCTTTTCAAGCCTGCTCCGCTTGAAGTTGTTAATCTATACTGATCAGTTGGAGAGGGCTCACAGGGCTGCCTAGTACCTGTGCAGCTTCTCCAGTGGGAGGAACAGCGTGAGGTTCAGCAGGGGCAGGGCACGAGTCCATCAGCGCTGATGCTAACCTGGCTGCTCGTACTGAGGGGAAGGAAAAGCCTGGAGGCTTTGCTGACACTACTTCAGTTGCGTCAAAGTGAATCTGAACAAGCAGAGAGATAACAGAAAGATGGTAGAATGCAGCTGGTATTACCTGCAGTCTAGCCACTGGGAGCCACATCCTAGTAGCGTTAGCCTGCTCCACTGCTGAGGTGATCCTACACACTTGAGGATTTGTGCTAACTGAGCTAGACAAAGTTAGCTTCCACTTGTAATCAAGATGCACATCATTTAGCTCACCTGAAGCAAGTGCTGGTGATTATTACAGTGCAAATAACCTGGTGAGAGATGGTTGAATATAGACAAGAACTATGCTATGAACCTTTTGAGCATGGCACAGAAGACAGGGAAAACTGTGCTTATTAAGCAAGCCTATTAATCAGTTAAACCTCCAGTCATTTGTGAATCTGAACCCTGTCTTTCTGAGTTAATGATAAGGGTTTCTCTTGCTATACAAGAAGCTTACAGCTCTTGCCACTGAGCACCCAGAGACAGAAAGGAGGTGGCAGACATGACAGACCTGAGTAGACAGCAAAAATGAGAAAAAAAGAGGCAGTTCAAAGCACAGGGAACGTGGAGAGAACCCAGCAGCAGAGGTTTGGGAGCAGAGTACAGACCTAAGCGATTAGACTGCAGCTGCCTCCATCCCTGCACTGCCAGGGATGGTTTCTGTGCAGACCTAGTTGCCGTAGCAACGGCACCTGCCGGAGCTGCCGTGGGGTCAGGATGCAGCTTCGCAAGGCAGTGCCGAGTGGGACTGCCCTCCCTGCCAGCCCCACGCGGGCAGGGAAGAGCTCTGAGCCCCTAAGGAGAGCTTGAGGGATGGCAGAGCAGCTCCTGCTTGGAACCATGGCCCAAAGTGAAGAGATGCTGCAAAGTTCATTCAGGGCAGGTAAGGGAACAGAGGAACAACCAGAAGCATCCCAGGCAGAAGGGAACTGCAGGGTCTTCACTCTCTGACACATCACCAGAGAGATGCTTTTCCTTCCTCTTGCACTTGTTTGTTTCTCATCTACTGCTGCTGCTTCTCCACTGTTGATTTCTTCTTACTCTCCTTGCAGTGCTCCAGCACAAGCTTCTGCCCTACAGCTGCAACGGCAGGTCAGACTGAAGCTTCCTAGTTCTAGCAGAAGTTTCATTTTCTTGCTTGCACAAGTCACACTTTCTCCCAGAAAGAACCAAGTTGTGGAAGCAGGAGACTGTCATTATCAGGATTAAATGTCAGACACCTGAGACAGCTGACACTAAAGAAGTGATGGAGGCAGGTGGCCCTATCATAAAACCTCTTACATGGAAGCTTAACTGGTCCCAGGTTGGTAGCCTTAATAGAGGTGAGGGGCCAAATTACAGGGACTGTAATCTCTGATGTTGCCCTTTCTACGGCTGGGCTGAGGTGTGCAGAAATGGCTGAATGTGTGTTCTCACCTATGCCTGCTTCTGCTCCCTCCCTGTTGTCCTGTTATCTGGGCTGTGAATCTTGCAGCTTTCAGCAGAAGAGCATTCATTTTACATTGACTTCAAGGAATAAAAAATACAGGAAGAAATAAGTTAGGTGCTGATAAATAAACATTTTCAGGAACAATTTAATCCTACTGACTGTGGAAATGTGTGACAGATCTGACTGAGCTCAGGCAAATCAAGTGGACCCCTATCCATATTTCACTCCTATATTGTGAGAAAAAGCAGCAGCAGCTAGAGAAATGGAAAGATCGACAGTTAATTGGAAATGTTACATCTGCTGTTTATGCAAAAGGCATAAATATTTATATCCTGAAGGCTGACTTTTGGGTTCACTCCTCAGCAGGAAGAGATTTACATTTTGAATAAAGACTTTCTTTCTTTCTCCTCAGTAAACGTGAGCAGTTTATTATTACTTCAAACAGAAATCCTCAGCCAAATCCTGAAGTCCCATTACATGCAGATTCCCTCAGCTTCAACAGAAATCTCAGGTGCATGCAGACTGCAGGTTCAGGCTCCTTGCATTTAGGCAGAAAGAAAGGTAGACTGAAACAAAAGGGTAGGAACTCTGTTCACTGCATGAAAAGGTGCAAAATACAGTGACAACTCAAAAGCACCTAAGATGCTGAACTGCTTTTCTAAATCTGTTTTCAGTAAGAGAATAATGAAAGTCTGCACCTTGAAAGCATAGAGAGATTTGAATATGTTAGCTGTTGATACAGAGCAGGGGAAGAAACATACAGAAATTATAAATACCGCAGTATGTTGAATTAAACAGTCCTCACCACAGTGTGGTGAGTGAACCAGCTACCAGAAGTATTTACACATGCAGTGATTCTGAAAAAGCCATGGAAATCTGGTGAAATATGTCAGTGGCAAAAGGTGTTTACACCTGCAGACCATCTTTGGCCTGATCTGGCCTCCACTCCTCTTGCTTTCCTTCCCCTTTCCTTGCTCCTGCACCTGCTGAGCCAGGCGCCACCTCCCACACTGTGGTGCCCATGGGGCTGCCCCAGCTCCTGCTCTCTGCCATTCTGCCTCCATCTGTCCTCTCATCTCTGGCTACTTCCATCCTGGTCTCCTGCTTCAGTCTTCACTTGCCATCTTGCTCACCTTGATTTTCCTTTCACCACACATACCAGGCTTCAGCATCCACTTTCTTCCCTGTCACTTCCCACTTTAAGGCTCTCCTGCCTCACCCTGCCTTAACTCTCCATCTGTTCCCTCACCTTCTCCCACCCCCTGCCATCCTCTCTTGCCCCGCTCCCAATCTTAATCCCTGGGTTTGCCTGATTACATTCTCTGGTGAGCCCAAATCTTTCAACCTCTGTGTGGAGGCTGAAGTTATTTGTCTCTCTCCCTTCTACAACATCATTCTTTCTAACTCCTTTCTAATAATTTTCTCTAATTAATGATAGCATTACAGCTAAAAAAAAGGATTACAGATAAGCACAACCAAAACACCCAGAAGAGATGTAGGACACGTGGAACCGTCTCTTTAGTGCCTGTTGAAAGGACCAGACCTCCCGGGAGACCAGAGTAGGCAGCAGTACTTCCACATCCAGCAGTTGCTTGAGCTTCCTAGGCTCAAGCCTTGGACAGTCTCAAACTGTGCACCTTACCCCCTATTTAATGATAAAAACTAGGCCTCTTGCAGGGACTAAGAGGTCTTCAAAGATAAAATCTCATTACGGGAAAGCCCTGGTAAGGAGAATGATTGGCTTTTCAGAAGGAAAGCCTGCTGCGAATGAGAGGGAAACCTGAAGGGAGCGCGGAGTTGTGGCTTCATGGTGCAGACTAATCAATGCAGAGCATCCTCGCAGGGTCAGCAGACCAGGCCAAAGGTACCACGGAGTTTTCTCTCACCCCTCTTCTAGCAATCGCTGGATTACTTCCAACTGCTCCTTTGACTCTCAAAAAAGGTAATAAATGAAACCAAGAGGGTGTCTGCATTCTCCCTATTCCCCCTTGTTTCTGAGGCCTCAGAATTCCTAATCAAGATCTTATTTTAGTTTAAGGGGATTTTTGTGTGTTTTAAAATGGTTTGTCCTCTGGGACTATTTTTTCCTGGCTCCCATCGTTTCTCTCTGTTTCCATGGTAGCTACAGCTGGCTCAGATGTGCAGTTGCCATGGCAACTGCCTGGTCCTCCTTTCAAAGGATGCAGTGAGACAGGGATGATATTTGCATCTCCAACGTTGTATGGTACAAATCTTTCTCACCACTCACGGGGAAGACATAAGACAATGTATAAAATCAGCACAAAAGCCATACTAAATCCTTTCTGAGGAGGTTTTAGACAGCTGGTGATATGAGTGAATTGCAAAGAAATGGGGCTTTTTCTATTCACATGCTTAGGGATGGGCTGGCACTTGACTGGCATTCTCAAAGTCTGTTTTGGGCAAAGCAGTATGTTTGGAAATACCCCCCCAGAGATCAGAGTGAAAAACAGAGGGTTTACCACAAACAGTTATTTAATTTTCAACATTATCATGTGTTAAGGAGCATACGGTAAATATACCCCTTGAATATATTTCATACTAAAGACGTTGCATTTCCAACGTCTGTATTCTAGGGAACGGCAGCCCAGGACACCTGGATTCTTCTCAGATGTGCACCGGTGCAGACAAGCACAGGTTAAGCCTCCTTCTGTTACTGTTTCTTCTCCCGTGCCGTCTCTTGCACATCACCCTGTGTGCGTGGGTTGCGGGTGTTGCGGATGCCAGGGTCCCTGGGCCCTGGCATAACAAGAGAGGGTGTCAACGAGCCAGCAAGAGACAGGAATTCTGCCTGCTCATAACAACACATGGTACCAAAGGAGTATTTCTTTTCAGCTTCATTCATGTACTTGATTATAACTTCCTCATGTCATGTACATGTGTCTGACTTGCTTTCTTCTTTCTTTCTTTTTTTTTTTTTTTTTGGTTGCTTGTTTGTTTTTCTATTGAGTTGTTCCTTCTGGGATGGATCGTAAATAAAGACATGGGCAGGCCTTTCCACGAGGCTCAGCTATTCTCTTCAGTTGCCTTCAGTGGATCCCCCAAGGATTAGCATGTTCATAACAGGTAACAAAAGACAACAACTGTGCAATGGAAACTGTGGGGAAAACGAGTATATTTCCCTGGGGAAAGAAGGACCTGACACCTCTCTTCGACATCATCGGCAGCTGTCCCTGTTCTATCCTGTTTTTTTATCATTCTGCTGGGTTGAACAGGGTCTCCTAGAGGGCTGCAGTTGAACCGAAGTGTTTTGCTGCCTCACCTAAAAGCTGTCACAGTCTGAAACAGTGAATTCCTGAACTAGCCCACGGCTTTGAGGTTAGGAACCTTTGGCATTTTTCCGATTAGCAGAGACCAATTAAAACCAGTGCTGCTAGCAGAAAAGAGTAGGAAGGAATAATTAGAGAGCAAAGATGATCACCACAGGCTCTAGACAGCTCTGCTAATTATTTATCCGCCAGGTACAGGCCTATCCTCTCACAGTCACAGGACATATACAGCACACCTTATTTTTTGAACCATTCTGCCCTACAGAGGTCTATCCATCTCTAGTGTTAACTTCAGGATTTACTTCATCCTGTTTGCAGACAGCACATTGTAGAGAGTCATGGAAAAAAAAATCTGTTTTACCACTTAATGTCAGAGGAGGAACATTATCCTTATTATGTAGAAGAGGCACATCAAAGAAAGGAAGTTTGCCTCCACGCAGGCCATCCACAGGAACACAAGGACTGGGATTCAAGAGGCCTTCTGTCTAGCCACCCATCATGTGCCTTCTCCGACACTCTGCTGCCTCATCACTTCATTTTGTGCCTACAGCTTTTCAACTCTAAAACATCCAGCCAAATGCAGCCAAAGCCTAAACATGTAAATTACAAATCAAGGCAAATTTCTGGCTGTGGTGCTAGGTTCTGCGTGGCTTTCCTTCATATATTTGGGGGATATTCATCAAAACTAAGTTTTCACTTCAGAATGATGGAATCAGTATGTTTTGCCACATTTACGTTGGAATGAGGAACATAATATAACTCTCTTTTAATTGCAGAAGATGGAATCAATACATTTCACCTCCATTTATGTGGTTAAGGTCGAAGTCAGTGTGGCCCACCTTTTATTTATGGGGGTGGCCTCAGTGCAGCTCGCTTTCATTTAATGGGGAGGAACTAATATGTCTTGCTTTCATTTATTGGGGAGAAGGGAGGGAATCAATACAGCCACCATCATTTATTGGGAGGAATCTATAGATCTTACCTTGATTTACTGAGGAAATCAATATCTTAACCTTCATTAAAGTGGGTGGTGTGTTGTACTAAATAAGATTCACCTGCCTGTAGTTCAAACTGGCTGAAAATGGTTCACCATATATGTGCAGATAATTCAACATGGTCCTCATATATATGGGAGTGGGCCACTATATGGTTCCCTAGCTAATACAAGGATGTTGCAATCAATACAGCTCAACCTTAGGCCTGAGAGGACAGAGGTAGTTTCAATACATGGGGAGTTCGGACTCTGCGTAGCAGACCTTCCTAACTCAGTCGTCTGTCTTTCCCATTTATGAGAGGGGGGATTCATTACAATTTTCCTTTACTTAAGTGAGTGGGAGCCTAGATTCAGTATAATTCACCTTCCATCACAGGAGATGATATCAAGACAGTTCTCCATTTATGTAAGGGCAGATTCAGTGATGTTCTTCCTCATATTTATATGTTCTTCCTCATTTATATGGCACATTAACAACTGGCTGCGCCGCTGGTGTCGGCAACAGGGATTTGGTTTCTATGACCACGGGACTCTGTTTGATGGCCACCGGCTAGTGGGGAATGACGGGAACCACCTCAGCAAGAGGGGCACGCGTCTCTTTGCCAGAAGGCTGGCCA
>VZSV01000079.1:2538682-2561411 GCA_013398735.1 Nothocercus julius
CCTTCCCTTCCTTCCTTCCTTCCTTTTCTTTCCTTTCTCTCTTTTTCTTCTTTTTCCCTTCCCTTCCTTTCCTTTTCCATTCCCCAGGACTTTTACACCGAGAAGCTCCCCCACATCATCTTAGGAGCATCGTAAGGATACTAGTGGCAATTGCTCTAGGAGTTTTCACTCGCTGAGTGCTGTAGAGTTCTGGCTTTCCACTTTCACTATTCAATTTTCATTTGGGATTAACAGAAGGTAAGGAGGAAGTCATGACTTGTAGCATTCTGTATGCACGGAGGGACCCCAGATTTGTGGTTTATGGTTTTCAGCCTGGACAATGCAGCTGAATGCTGTAACCCACGGTTGCCAGTCTGTAAGCTCTGCAGTACTACATCAAGACAAGACTGAGGTGCTGATGATAGATGGAAGGAGGCAACGAAGGAAAATGGCAGGGCTTACACGAGTCTCTGATTGCTGGGCCTGTCTTCACTGGTCATATCGGTTTGCACCACAGGGAAGCTGTCAAAGCTCAAGATGATTTCAGATTACAGTAGTATGGCATGTATCCAGGACTGCATTTTTCTATCTTATGTGGCTAAAAGGTTGCAACCTTTCCTCTCAGAGAAGAAATCCCTACTGTCATCCACACATTATGTCATGCTCAACACACTCCAAAGCACTCCATCAGGGGATATACTATACACGCACTTAGAAACTGAAGCTACTGCAGAATGCAGATGACTGCCAGTTAAATTGACTTTCTCGTCGGGAACTACCAGTGCTTGCCAAACTACAGTGGGTGGCCACTGCTTTTCCTGAGGAATGTAAAATGTTTGTTTGGTTCCATAGAGCCCTGAGTGAAACTTGTGTAACTGAGATCCCTACCTCCCATCGAGTTTCTGCAGCACCACAGTCAGCAGAGGAATTTCAGCTGATGTCTCTACCAGGGGACTGAATGATCCTGGCAGGGCAACCCCTATAAAAGCATCTTAGCTTAGGAATTCTGAGTTCTGAAATACATTTGTATGTTATATTTTATCTGTCATACTGCAGCCACCTTTTTATTGGACTGCTGAAAGAGGAACTCTCCTGATGGACCCAACCAGTTTGGTCCAATTATTCTGCTACCTCTTCTCTGGAATTAGCCCCACATCTGCTTGAGGAGGAGGTTGAGCATTCCCTGTAACACTGAGGGCCTGAGCATAAGAATGCCTTTGATATTATTGATATAGATGGCTGGTTTGAATTACATGATTTTGGTTTGCAGAGATCTTGTAATTTTAATTTTGCTGAGATATTATTCTTTATAAGAGTTTTCAGTTTATGTGCTTTCCTGTTATCTAGAAAAAGAGCAGGTGTGGCCTTTTAGTTTGAGCAAAAGAGGAAATAAAACAAGCAGAACAGACTGATCACAATATTTTTTTCTGATATAGACAGTAAATGTTGCTTCATTCTTTTTCTCATATTCTTCCTGGTTAAACCCTCTCGAAACAACCTGAACATTTCCTCACGATATTTACAGCTCAGACACCTGTAAGCAGCACATCACAGAGCTTTGCCACATTAGCCAATTCTTCTTGTGGCAGCAGCCCGAGAAAGCTGTCTGGAGCTGTGTAATTGTGAAACCACAAAGCAGGGAATCATTTTATCCCTTCCCGACACTGCCCCTTTCTGCATAACTTCATTTTTGGGATGGTGATTATGCTGACGGCTGGGTGGGCTCCCTGGGGCTTGCCCTGGCTGGACCCTATCAGCTGGTGCCAGTCGGCGGTGCCGTGGTGCTCGTCTCTGGGCTCCACGCACGGATGGGAGCTGCTGTCACCAGGTTAGGACCGGCTTCGTGTTGGCCTCTGGCAAAGGGCAGAGCAGCTTCCTGATCCCACCTGTCTCTTTGATCCCTACACCTGGTCATTCCTTCACGGTGAGGAGGGGAATATTTGTGATGCTCTCTTTTTGTTGTTGTTGTTGTTTTCCCTCTCCCTTTTTTGCATCCAAAAGCCCTGTGAGGACCCAGATCCATCTTTCACACTCCGCACTGCTGCTGGGGAAGGGCAGCGGAGGGATGGGCTGCCAGTGATTTCCAGCGGGACTGCGCGCTCATCAAAGCGACCGTATCCAGGCAACCAGCTTCCCGTGCCCGAGCCAAGCACACACAACTGGGACTCACTCGGGAGAACTAAGACGCTACTGTAAAGAGCGGCTCGGGCGGGGGGAGGGAGGGAGGGAGCCATGTTATTTTGAGCAGGTTATTTCTGCCCTCGCATCAGTATGACATTCCCCCAGCTACAGCAACCCATGGAGCTGCCCACTAGCTCCTGGCCAGGTCCCCACCGAGGGAAGGGAAATGGAGCGTTTTCTGTTCCCTCCCTGGAGGGAGGTAGGGAAAGGCTTTCCATGGCCTCCCCAGGAACAGCTGCCAGCTATGTGTGAGTACACAGGATAACCCTCCCTCCCTCCCTCCTGAGGGCACCGCAGGTTCTGTCCTGGTTGGAAAGCTCGGGTCCTGCGGGTCCTGCCAAAAGCCCAAGCAGACAAACACACACACTAACACACCCCGGCATGGAGGACGTGAGGCCGGAGAGCCCCGCATGCTCCGCTCCTCTGCAGCCGAGCGCCTCGGCGGTTATTACATGTTTGAGCAATTGCCCAAATGCTCCCGTTGTTGCTTTCTTTGCTTTCTGCCTGTAGGGCCTGCACTCCTGTTTTTACCAAGCCGCTGGGACCTAGCCCCAGCTTAGGACTTCACCTGAGGCTTCACCAGACTGCAGCCCCCGCAGGACACTCCGCAAGGCACAGAAAGGCCTTTCCCCGGTGCCTGTCCTGACTCTCCTTAAAGCTAAGCACTGCCTGGTTCCTTCCTCCAAGAAATGGCACCCTCGTGTTGGTCAGCGGTTCATCATTCATTGCAAATTGCCATCCAGAAAAGAAGGTAAGAGGTATATTCCCTCACTGGAATCATTTAAATTTCTTCTGCTGATGCCTTTATCCAACGGCCTGGCTTTGATGCACAGGGACTTCCCAAAGGAAGAGGAGGCCAACGAGCCAGTTGGTGACAGGTCTCCCAGACTGAGGATTTGAAGGAGATGAAACTGCCCCCATGCCTGTTTCCCCTTTTTCCTGTCACACGCCAGCACTGCACATCCTCCTGCACCTCCCTCAGCTGCTTTTGTTACTCCAGCTCTTCTTCCCCTCTCTCGCCACCTCTTTCCCTACTCCTTCCCTGCTCCTCCCTTGTTCCTCCCTCATGCGCTCATGCCGCTCGGAGCCCCGGGGCCCTGCCCGCTGAGCTGACAGGCTGACGTAGCTGCGCTCCACTCCGCTCCGAGGGGCTCCCCCAGCCCCAGGCATCCCCGGCCTTCCAAGGGCCTCTCCCAGGAGAAGCTCCCCTAACTGCCCTTTGACTCCTTTCCCTGCTCCCTAACCTGTCACTGAGTAGCTCAGAAAGTGCCATTTGCCAAGAGGAGAGAAATAAGCCCTGGGGGCCTTGGAAAGTGCATTACAAAGCTAAAAATAACCGTGGGTCAGCGCTGAATGAGCCTGCGGCCTTTCTGCCCCCAGCCCCAGCTGGTGCTGCAGTCACAGGGGGACATCAGCCACCACGAATTCTGTCCCCGGTGACAGCTCCTCTCCCTGCCCTCCGGGCATCTCTGCTGCCAGTGCTGGGATTGCCACACAGCTATAGAAAGAGGAAAACAAAACAAATGAAAAGGAATCTGCCCCAAAATAACCCCTTTGCCTCCTGGCACTCCATCAGCCACAGACAGTTTTGTGAATCAGAAATGAGGAGCAGGAAAAGACCTATTAGCTCCCATGGACTCTCCAACCGGGGAGGTGGGAGGAGGAGAGGCTAGTGCCCGATTATCCCCTCCAGCCTATTTCAGTCAAGTATTTTCAGATGGGAAATTCTCCTCAGACCCCAAATGGAGAAGAGACACAGCTCTCAACAGCCTCAGCTCCATCACCTCTTCAGGGATCTATCCAGGTCTGATTAAGAACAACATACAGAGATGAAGTTCAAAAGAAGATCACAAAACACCATAACATCACATCTCAGGTTTGGTAAGATTTAACTAAGGAAATAAAACTAAAGATAAATATTTGATATATTCTGAGAATCCTAATCCGTGACTTGCATCAATAACAGTCTCAACAGCTGACAAGAGCATTAAGGAATAAGGTACGCAAAGCAGAAGGAAGTGTTTCTAAGATGCAGTGCTACTAATTTCAAAACCTGTAACAAACAGTGTTTTAAAAGACTACATTCAAGTGTAAAGATTGCAGAGACCAGCACCCAAAAATAGAAGATGTGAAAATGCATTTGCAGTGATACACTCTTTTACTCCCACTCCGCTACCCGCAGAGCCCTGCCTAGTCAGTACACCAGGTGCACGGTGCTCAGTGAATGAGAATATCAGCATTTCTTTCAACCCAGTGAGTGGAACTGAGCTCAGATTTCAGCATCTAGCTTCCCTCTCCAGCCTTCCCGCAGTCTGAGTTTATGGACAAGGGATTTAGTGCCATTAGATTCAGATGCATGTACTGCTAACGACAAACAGTGATGTACACCTTGCGAGTGGATTTCCCAGCTGTAAGCTGGCAGACAAGAAATGTGGGCATGCAGAAATAATGAATTCTGATCCAGATTCCATAGGAGACCACTTCTGTGATTGCATATGCCTCTCCCCAGCTTCATCAGTCCTCCTGTTCCCCTCTGCTGCCACTCAGCCGCTCTCCCATCTTTGCTGCTCTCTCCTGCACCCCCTTCTTGTCTGTCTCTGCCATCCAACTCCAGCTCCTCCCATGCCCAAGGAAGCACATAAAAAGCTTAAGACAGGAACCACAAAAGGATACTAACCAGGTAGGGAGGATGAAGGCAAAGTGATGAGAGATATGATCACGCAGATTTGCTATGCGTACTGCTACATGCTGTGATTCATTTCAAGGTTTGGGGAGCTTTATTTCTGTAACTATTCATATTTTAAAAAAAAGAAAAATAGATCAGTGGATAGCAGCTCTGCAGTGGCGAGGGAGAAGTAGGTGATATTCTCACTTCTTTGGTTTTTTTTTTGTTTGTTTTATATTCCTCTTCCCTTTACAGTAAAATGAGAAAGGACAAAAGCGTCTTCAGAATTGGTTACTTACTGTGTGCTATGAGCCTGCTACACATGGTACAGTCGTGAAGGAAAACAGTCCCTGTACCGAAGCTCACCCAAACGGATGAGCCTTCCCAGGGCTCAGAGCGGGGCCGCTGCCGTTGTGGGCTCTGAACTCTTTCCTAATGGCCCTGCCGATGCCTGTGCATGCACAGTGCTGTGATACAGAGATGTGACAAACAGGACCAAATCTGTGCAGGATCTTGCAGACGCACAAGCAGCTAGCACAGCACTTCAGGCGGGGCTAGCTCATCCTGAGCAGGGAGACAGGTCAAAACGACCCATTAATTAGGGCCAGGCCCACGATAAGCTCTAAGGGTGATCAGGCCTAGAGAGGAAGCGTGAGAAGGGTGCGCGGTGTCTCGCTGACCGTCCTCAGGAACAGTTCAGCTAACGTCTTCCAGGAACGACATCCTCTCTGGGAACAGGAGGGTGACTTGGATGATCTTCCAATCCTACTATTCTGCTATTGCCCTAAGTAAACTCAGGCACCAGTTTAAAGAGCAGTCAGCAGGATGTTCTTAGAAGAGGCTTCCTGAATTTATTTTCTCAAGTGTTTTAAAGAGAGTCTTCTAGCCTGAAGAGAAAAAAAAATACTATTTGAGATCACTGGGGAAGTGCCCAACTGAAGCCAAGTCTGTGAGAAAAAACGCTAGTCAGCAGCAACATTATTTTAAATTCCCAGCACCTGACATGGGATGGCTGCCATTCTCCTCTAATCCCAGAGCATGAACCAGACCGGCCTTTTCCTGCTGCAAACTCCGGCCTTTTCCTGCTGCAAACTCCGCTAGGATACCACCCTTTCCTTTCTTCAGAAAGGCAACCTGAACTGTATCAATGAGCAGCCAGGTGTCCAGCAGAGAAGTGTGACTCATCCTTTCTTTATCACAGCCACAAAAGCCACAACGGACCATGCGGCCCCTGATGACAGGAGATGGGAGAGGGTGACCCTGAAGGTCACCCAACAAAAGCCTTTCTTCCTGTCCTGTGCTGCTTGCCCAGGGAAACCGAGAGGGGGACAACGTTTTCAATGCTTAGAGCCAGGATCAAGAGACTTGAATTTTGTCCCTTCCTTGCCACTGACTATGTAGGGTTGAATTTATCCCTTTTGTTACTTCACCTAAAAAATGCAGGTAATAACATGCCTTGAACCTATGTAGCATGCCTTGAACTGTAGCATTTAATGAGTGGATAATTATGTATCTCAGGAAAAAAAAAGTATAATACTTTTCAGTATAGTATTTAGTATTTTTTAGAAAGGTATTTCTAATACTACCAGCCTTTTTAAAGTACTTTGATTGCTCTGAAAGAAACATGAGATACACAGCTAACTATGCATTATTAAGTTATTAATTAATTCTATTATTCTATATGGCAGTATACTTGTAATTTGCTGGGGTCTCTGGGAAAGAAATGCATGGAAGGAACTCAAATTAATGAAACCAAACGTTTTATACGACATACTTCTGATTAGAAATGCTGCAAATGATTTCCAAAATCAGATTCTTAAGAAAACAACATATGGCTTGCCTTGTTCATATGCATTTCAATGCTGCAGTTGCTTGTATAGTTTGGGATCCCCAAGACAAAAGATGTTGCACAAATACCAATGCTGAAGTATTTCAACAGTTCCTCTTGCCAGCAAAAGCTCCCAAGCTTGCTGCATACTTAGCATAGTTGAAGTTTTATTCCTTTTACTATTTTTGTTGTCACTGTTTTTAAAAAGTCAAATAATAGTCAATATTAACTATGATTACGGATTCTTTGTTATGTTGTGTCTTTAAAAGGGGAAGTGAACCCCAGTGACTGTGTTCCAGTCTGGGTGGCTCATTTCTACACTCTCCAATTTCCTCTCAAGTTTCAGCTGGATATAATCTGATTCCTTCCTTTCCTAAAAGATGATGAAAGTGTTGCTCTGCACTGTTAAATAAATGTCATGTTCAACCCTAAGAACGTCTGGATTTCAATGGCAGGATAAGTGATTCCCATATTTTATTCATAAACACCTGGCAAATTTCAAATTAAAAGGCTTACTTAAAGAGTTACCTTACAAATATTTGCCTCAGCAACCCTAATCCCTTCTCTCTTCATTTTTCTTTTCTCATCCAGATCCTCTAGTTTAACTAGGAGGGAAGAAGGAGGTTAGGGAAGCCAGTTTAAGCTACTTGAATAATCCTGGGGTTCGTGGCGAGGCCAAGTCGCTCCTGGGTGTCCTACCCGCGCTGCTGGGAGCGGGGAACATGAGGGAGCAGGGACGGGGCAGAGCCAGGAGATGGGGCCTGCAGGCCTGAGCCTGCAAGGGCCACGGGAAGGAAAACCACCCGCGCAGCGATGCTTGGGAAGCGCAGTTTGGGGGCTGAGAGGGCAGCAGTGATAAGAAACTAAGGTTTCTGGAGGCAGTTTTTAACCACTGGTTTGAGAACGGGCTGCGATTTCAACAGCAATATCATGTAAACTGGACTGAACCACCTCCGCATAGAAAGACCCTCCGGGAGGAGATGAAAGGTTTAATTAATTAATGCTTGTAAAATACTTTGAGACCCTCAGATGGAACACGCTAGAGAAGCAAAAAGACTTAATTATTTTTACCATTGATATTATGGGGGAGTTAACTGCTTGTTATTGAGATGCCATAATCTTTTTATTCTTTTGAGTTGGATCTGCTCTGCACATGGCCCCTTTGACCAAAAAGCAGCTGAAAAAAAATGGTGAAATTACAGTCTCGAGGATTTGACAGGAATCTTTGCAGAGACTTATTTGTTCAGCCCTGCCACTACACAGGAATCAAGCAAAGGCACCTTAAACCAAGCCCAGCACTGTGCCTTTTTCAACTGCCGCAGCAGCTCTCTTTCTTCTTGTTTTCCATCACATTATTTTCCAACAGGAAATGCATCTGTTTGCTAAATAGCAGCAAAATACTCATATTGGCATTTTCAGAGTTAAGTCCCTGAATGAGTAGAGGAGATACCGGCTAGCTTAGTAGGAGAGGAAAACAGGCTCCAGAGCCTTTCACCTCCCTGTCACCAGGTCCAGCCCAGTCAAGACTGCTAGTTACAAAAATGCCACCTGACAGCTTTTTGGCACTCCAGATAAAATGAATCGGGCAAGGGAAGGATGGAAAAATCTCAACCTGAGTCCCACTGGGACAAGTATCAACACTGCAAGTGGCACTGCTTGCCAGCTCAAAAAGAGGCCATTGCATTCCTCAGACATGCTACTTCCAGGAGGGCACCAGGAATAATGTCAGGGCTATGTTAAAGAAACTTGCCCTATCCTGCATGTACCTTTCAGACTCCAAAATTAACCTAGTATCTTCCATCAGAAAAATATCCACTTTAAAGAACATAGAACAGTGGATATCAGACAGAAAGGGACAGTGTTATCCACAGGCAGTGGCAGCTGCTTTTAGGACTGTGAATCAGGAAAGAACTGTGAATTACTACTAGTAAAAATCTGTCATAGCTTAGCTAGAATACTTCTGCCCCCTGACACTGTATCCATCCTGTTTGTTTCCTGTGTGAAGTATAGATGATTTGGAAGAAAACATGAAGAAGCTACAATATCTTAGAAACATTTGTGACCTTCCTATGACATCTCAGCACCACTTTATGGTATTCGGATAAGATGGCCCTTCAGGAGCTCTCTCAAACACCGCAGCCACCGTGGATCCAGCTCTAGCAGTGTTGCTGATAGCACTCAAAGAGAGATTGGGATACTTCTTTCACAAAGGTGGAACTGGCTCCAGAGCCAAATGCTGTGCCAAGGTGAGCAGACTTCTCATGAACCCACTGCCAAGAATTCAGCTAGTGGCACGTCCTGGGAGTAGAGTCTCATGTCCTCTATTCCGTCCTGCCATCAAACGCCTGTGCTGACAGGGTTAGGCAGCCCTGTTTTTTTCCAGAAGGTGTAAGATCACAGCAGCAAGATCTTTGTGAAGCTTCTTGGCATCACAAAAATCCAAATCCAAGCCATTCATCATTCACTATTTCCTTGCACTTGTAATAATCTGAATCCTGGATGACCTGGAATTATTTTCCATAGGCTGAGAGGATGGCAAAATTCACAATCCTAGGCAATGCCCAAGCAGCCCAGCGGCCGATGGAGCAGCAGGGGGTCCACACTGCGTTTCCCCACGGGAGCCAAGCGGGGCCGGGAGGTTGCAGCCTCCGCACAGCCCTGCTCCCGCACGGGGCATACGCAGCCCCGCCACAGAGCCCACGTTAGCTAGACCCTTCTACAGATGAGGAAGGGAAGCATGGAGCTTGGAAGAGAGGGCCAGACCCAAAAGCACCTAGTTTAGAGGTGCTTTTAGTTTAGACACCTAATGATGCAGACAAATGCCAGCTGGTATTTTCAAAAAATGGTGTTGGGCACCTAAGAGACCAGTAAAACTCTGCCCTAAATCTGACCATAACCAAGCAGAAAATGGGTAGGATTGAAGAGGGACAGGTCACTGTGGGAACAGCTAGCTACTGTGTGTCAGGGGCAGCACCCTGGTGCCTGCTCCTGTCCCTTGGTGGTAAATGTGAGCAAGTTTGAGGCAGTTTGACCATTAACGAAACAGGAATGAGGTGCCTCAAGTTTGGCATGGCATAAAGCAGTGTGGATGGATGTGTCTCTGCTGATCTCTGCACACAAAGAAGCCTTATAGACTGAGGGTTACAGTTTATAGAAAGGCCAACAAACTTGGAAAATAAAGCAATGACCTATTTTCACCTCCATTAACCTGCCCCTTCTTTAAAAGCTTAGGCAGCTTCGTTCCCTTGTTGCTAGGCTCGCAGCAGCAGGCTGGGAAGCTCAGCGACTCCAGCTGCATTCAGGTCCCTGTGCACACAGAACACAGCCCACTCCATGTTCACGGCTCAAAGCTAGGTCTGGCAGAGCGGGAGTCACAGCAGAGTTTCTGCTAAATCATAGCGGGACCAGCTCATGGGGATCTGGGTGATAACAAGGCAGGGTCTGACTTTCCAGGGAGATGGATATGCAGTGGATGAAGGGTAGGCTAGAAAAGCTGCTGTACTTGACCTCTCTTCCAGGGTCTCCATTCCCAAATCCCACTCTGTCTGAGAGTGCTGGTGCCCAGGCATCGAAGACTGGGAAGGCAAGAGGAGGTTCAGAGGATCTCAACAACAAAGCGCTGGCAGCTCCACTAGAGCCGAGCCGGGAAATGCCATTGTTCAGGGACGAGGCCACGACCCCACAACCTGCTCTGCAGGCACTGACCTCTGCCACCAGCAACAGAGTTCAGCCCTTAGGTTCAGCTTAATCCTGACCTGCAGCTCCACCTTTTAGACCTCAGCTTCCCAAAGTGCTTTGACAAGACACTGAACTCTTGACCTACTGAATCCCCTTTTATGCCAGCCCTGATCTCCCTTCATCTTCACCCACCATTTCATCACTTTGAACTCTGCCAAAGTCCACTCATCCTGGATCCGCGGCATCCTTCTTACTGTGCTTTGGAACAGCAGCATTAGCAACACCAACCCCACCAGTAACTCCTGGCCGTTGCGAATGCTCCTTGGGTTTGTGATTCTGTCGGCTGCACAGATCAGAGCCGCCCTCTATGCAGGCTGCCTCTGCTACGGCAGCCCAGGCTCTCCCCTCCTCCAGCTGCGCTGATGCACCTCCCTCCTAAGAGGCTCTCACATACTTTATTCATAACAGCTCCAGCCTGCAAAGATGCTGAAACAGGAAGCCAAATGACTGCTGCGCGACCTTGGGAATGCAAATTCCATGTGTTTGTGAAGTCAAAGCAAGCCATTTCCTTCCCCGGGCCCTCCTCCCTCCGCAGGCGTGCAAGCCACAGCTAATGGGAAAACACGGAGGCGCACACAAAGCCCTGTCGATACTAATTGCCAGGAGCTGAGGCCCAGCCATCCTGTTGACTAATTTGTCAGCCGCTGCTGACTCAGCATTCTGGGGGGACAGTTTCTCTCAGGCGCTCAAGTGCACGGGGAAGTAAATGGCTCTTATTGTTCCTCCCTTCCCTTCCCTGGTGTCTGTATTTGCGGACAATTCCTGCCCCAGGCTTGACCTTGGCTTCAGCAGTGACTCAGGGCTCTGCTTGCCATGGCTGCCGGGCCTCCCCTGTGGCCCTGATGGGAGGAACAGGCTCCCAAGCGGTGGGGACAGAGGGGGGACACATGGCCCAGGCTGCAAGCAGAATGGAGATGAGGGGAGAGGGCTGACCCAGATTCCGCGCGCTGCGTGGAATAAGGACGAGACCAACAAGCAGCCTCTGTCTGGAACAAATGTCCCTAAATCTGTCCGAAATATGCAGGACTTCCTCACTTAGCGCTGTCTCTGTTCTTTGCTTCAGCAACAGATCTGGGTGCGTGCCCAGGCCGAAGAGCCCTGGCCAGCGGCAGAGCATGGCGCTGGTGACCTACGGATGACACGTGCATGCCGTCGCGGCCGCTGCGAGCAGGAGCAGCGGCACCTGCTCCCCTCCCCACTGCAACGCGTGGGCCGGTGTCCCCGCACAGCGGCTATGCCGCGTGCGCCTCCGCTCGCACCACTCCACCAGCCGGCAGCGCGGGCGTCTCGCACACCAAGAGACACTTGGGGTCTGCCAACACAGAGGGGTGCTGAATTTGTATTTGTGGAAAAGGTTACCGGAAAATAAAAGAAAAAGACAGGAGAAAGAGACCAGAGTCATTTGGAGCTCCCCTCAGGCCACACCACAAGAGGAGATGGGTGCTGCCTGGGGGGCAGCTCATGCACCCCTGTGCCATTGCCCACCTGCCCAGCACACGTGCTGCGCTGTCCCTGCACCACTCCTGCGCGCCCGCGTGCCGAGGGCACGCGGAGGACAAACGCTCTCACCCACCCACTGGTAGTCCCTGTGGTGCCCTTGAGCAGGTGCTGGGCCTAGATGATCTCTAGAAAGCCCTTCCAGGCTCAGCCATTCCGTGGGTCTGTGCACGGGCTGCACACATGCAGGAACACACATACATGTCAGTATGGGCACCCCTGTGCCACGCGGCTGCATCACAGGTGCGCTCATGACCCTGCCCAGCTCCACCCGCACCCTGACTCCACAGCTGCAGCAGTGCTTCCGAACTCGGCCGGCAGCAGCAGAGCCAGCCGCTCCTGGGACAGCGGCTGGCGGAGAGGACTGCGGCCCTCGCAGCGCAGGGAGCGCTTGTGTGCACAGAATACGTCTTGGCAGGCGAGCACGGCCAGGGATTCTGTTGGAGTTTTGTCTGGAACCAATTAAATAATTCATTATCAGTAATATTGTGAATTTTGGCAATATTTTCACTGAACAAATAATCACAAATACATTTCCATTATTTAGCCAGCTCTGGCTCTGTCCCACTCAATTTAATATGCAGACTTTCCTCCCAGGTAGATCCTATAAGACATATGGATTCCAGTAAGTTTTAGACAGTTTCCTAATCAGGAGGTGGCACTTACATAATTGCCTCTATATAAGGAAGAGCTTTGCTATGCTATATTTTTCTATCCAGTCTGAATATCCCAATAATGTTTATTAGGAGACCCAGACAGTACGTATAGCATATACAATTTCGGTTTGCATCTTTTCTTAAATTGCTTTGCAGCTTTATCTCAAAAGTAATGATTTTAGTCTTTTTAATGAAATCTGCTTGACCCATATGCTCTATTGGCTGTGAACTGGCTATTTTGAACAAATGGCTCTTTTGGAGAGCATCCTGCGTGAGAAAGACCTGAGTGGGTCCTCTGAAGAGAGCAGGCGTTCTCCTGTCAGCGTCATTGCCATGAGGAGGCCTTGGAAAACAAACCTGCAGGCTTCTCCTGATGACTTAAAGCCCTTCAAACCTGATGTAAAAGAAAACTTTGCAGGACAGACCTGTGCTTTCTTCTAAACTTCCTCAGTATACACCACTCTGCTCCTGACTTGCAGTAGTCCAGGTAGTTGTTAGACTCTTAAAGAATTTGCTTTTATTCCAGGATTTAAGTTTACATTCTCCAGCTTTTTTTCTGTCCATTCCAGTGTAGTTCCAAATCTCTCTTCTGGGAATTTCTCAACTACTCTAGTGAGTCTGCATACTTTTATATGGCTCATAAAGAGCTCAGGGAATCCTGAGAGATTCAGAAGTCCATAATGAATAACTCAAAAACTAATCATTTGGCATCATAAAAATACTGAGAGGCACTAATTTCGATTGAGGACAAATCAAACAAATGTGGCACTTCTGAGCTAAAGCCGTTTTGAAATAGGATGTTCCAACAAATCACTGGAAGACTTTTGGGGAGATAAAAACTTTCTCATTTTCCAGACATCTCCTTTATTAAATGTCTTGTCCAGTTCATTGCAGTCTCTCTGTATTAGGCATTATACCAAACACTAAAAAATATCAGATAGAGAGGAAGATGGGGGTGATGATTTTGGGATCCGAATTGTTACAGAAAATTACTTTATGTTAAACGGGACTCATGGCCAT
Organism: Nothocercus julius; assembly: GCA_013398735.1. Lineage (NCBI taxonomy): Eukaryota > Metazoa > Chordata > Aves > Tinamiformes > Tinamidae > Nothocercus > Nothocercus julius. The sequence goes on from VZSV01000079.1 coordinate 2,552,247, forward strand.
GGTCCCATAAAAGTGAATATTTATCACAGAGAAAGACAGACCATTAGTCTTGGCTGTGCTCTATGCATGAATTAAGTCCAAGGGCAGAGGTGGCCTTGAACCACCTTTGCTGTCACTAGTTGTGGAGTTGCTTTTGCCGTCTTGCTCTCTGAGGTAAATCAGAGCAGCCAAATGAATCTCACCAAGGGGGCCCGATTCTTTCTAGACATGTTGTGGTAACCATCACACCCAGGGATACAGCAACAAACAGTGCTGTAACGTTGACCTCTGCACCCACCACCACAGAACTACAACCTGCACCTGCTTGACCAGCTTCGAGGAGTGAAAGCCTCCGCAAGCCAAGGGTTAGAGACGACCAGATCCACACAGGGTTTTATTCCTACTGCAAAACTTTTCCCTGTCAAATGTTAGCTCTTGTTCCCTTTCCTGAGAACGGAGAATGTTCCTCCAATGCAGGAGGAGCTCACAGGAAAGGAAAACCCTGTCTTTTTTATTTTAATGTAGGTTCTTTCATTTTATCTATGAAAGAAAATAGCTTCTTCAACCATCAGCTTCTCATGTGGAAATTATGATTGCTATCAAAAAGTTGGAGCCCAGCAGAGAGAAATGAGGACACAACCCTGAAAATCCCTCATCTCTGTCTCCTTTTTTTCCTTCCCTTTTCTCCCCTTTGCTCTCCACCCTAGTCCAATATTCTCTTAGCTTTCTTTTTAAGAGGAATCAAGGATTCGAGTAACAAGCACTTTAGCACCAAATAAATCTACTTGAAAAGCTGGCTAGTTTGGATCCAGGGCTCTACACCACCCACTTAGCTTCTATTTTAGTTACTGCTGACATATCTTTCAGCCTCTGCATGGGATTAAGCAGACAGGTTACCAGACAGTTCTGTCCACTCAGTATAAACCTGCATCACTGGATTCCCACCCCTTTTCTTCCACTTGAGAGAGCTGCAGGCTTCCCCTCCTTCCATTTGCACTTATGACAGCTTATCCCAAAAGGGCTAAGCAGCTCGTTGTCCCTACCCTTGGCTGGGAACTTTCTAACCTATATAGGTTGCTGCTGTAGGTTGTTGCTCCCTATATAGGGAGCTGCTCACCTATAGAGGCCCCATTCTGCTCTGAGACTGAGCGAGATTAAAAGCCTTTCCTGTCTGCACATCAAGGAGTTCTGCTTCTGCTGCAGTTTCCAGCAAAGCCTTGGGAAGCACAGGCAATAGGAAACAAGGCCCCAGCTCTGCATAATGAACTATTCTGAAAGAAGGAAAATGAAAGAGTGCAGTCTCTGCAAGCTGAGAAGATAAGAAAGCAGCTTGCCACCACAGCAAACAAGCAATTTCACTGGAAACTGCATGAACATGACGTCTTAGGGGGCCCTTTTCTTTGCTTGAACGTGCTCTCCTTTTCCTGACCGCAACAGAGAATCCTCCAGTCCCTCCTGCTGCTTCCCAAAGGGGCCCCAATGAATCAGGGCAACACAAGGTCTTTCTGCTTTGGGTGCTTCTGGCAGTGCAGCCCTGGGGAAGGATGGAGGGTCAGCGGGAAGCTCCGGCACAGCCCCCTCCTGGAGGCAGCCCCGCAGCCGCGCTGCCCTGCCCTGCAGAACTGCCCCCTTGGGTCCCACGCACACATCAGCAGCATTCGGAGGGGACTCAGCCAGGAACAGCATCTGGGCACCAAAGCAGCATTAAAAGGTGGGTTACACCCGTCCTTAGGGCCCTTCTCCCCTCAGCTCAGTTTTATCCAAGCTATTCTGGAAGGATGGCTTTTTCCTCCTGTTTCTTTCACCTCTCCTGCCTTCCCTCCGTGCATATCTATCCTCTCTCTGTGCAACCTGGGATAACCTCCCAGTGCCTCAGGTTCCCCAGCTGGAGCTAGTAACACTGGCTGCGTCCCAAAGAGATGGGCTTGTGGGGCAGCATCTGGTGATTTTCTGTTTACAAGCCCTCGGAGATCCTCTTATGGACTTGCTGGAGAACAGCAGAAGACTATTTTGATTGCTGCTCTCTCCTCCAGGCCACCTCCATGCTCAGGTCAGCATGACGCCCTGCCTAAGCCTCTTGTGTCCTTTACACGGGGACTTGCTCGTCCCTGGGCAGAGCTTTCCTCACGCAGGCTATTTCTGCCCCGCGCTCACCACATGCTGGGCTCTCTAAATCCATCGCAATCCAGGAAGAGGTGATTCCTCCTCGGCCTGCCCTGCCCAGAGCAGCTTGTCACCTACTCAGCAAACTGGGCCAGACGCGGCGCCGCAGCTTTGCTTCTGCTCGGGGAATTACGTGCTAAGATGGTTCCTCCTTCCCTCCCCACCCCCCTACCAGCAACACAAGTGAATGCTTGTGAGCTAATCCTGGGCAGAGACTTTATTAAATAAACACAACTGGTACCCGTGGCTTGTTTGTTTGGGGTTGCTTTTTTTTGCATTTGCTATCTTTGGAAAGCTAATCCCCTGGAGTTCACCCAGCATTTCAGTCACCTCCAAATAACACTTACTAATAATCTTAATAAATCCATCTCCTAAGCAGCAGCCACTACTGCCTGGCACTGAAGTGCACCGAGCACCTCAGCAACTCGGCTTCAGCTGCCACTCCTGCTTATCTTCAGCGTAAATGAAAACTTGCACTTGCTCAACACGTCCCCAGATCTCACAGAACGGCTCCGTTGGGCTGTGTGAGCAAATACACACCGTGAAGGAGAAGGTGGTCGGGGGATGCAACTTGCAGGTTTCCCCTCTGCCTCTGCCCCTCACCCAAAACAGCTGCTGAGCACTTTTCACAAGGCTGCCTGAGAATCTGGCACGAGAGCTGTGTTAGATGAATCTGTAGCCATAAACCGCAGAGAAACTTCTTCATTCCTTCTAAAAAACAAAAGCACCATCTCTCTGATAAAATAATGCTCCTAACAAAAGCTGGCAAGTCTGCGGATATATTCTGCACATCTCCAGCGCCTGCCCTGGTGATCATTGCATGTGACTTGGTGTCAGGGCGTAGAGAGTCTGTTCTCACCTATTTCTTCGATTGGCTGCGTGAAGTTGGGACAAGGAACAGAAACAGAGATTCGTTAAGCACCAAAAAGTGAGCACGAACAAGACGCACGTCTCATCCAGAATTGCAAACCGAACACTCTTCCAAGGTTCAGCAGCCTATTTAAGGGTCCCTAAAAACTATTCAGGGCTCTTGTTTTCAACATCAGGTTTCCCCAGGTGCTTACAGGCCCTCCGGTGGCGCTGAGCAGCTTGGAGCTGATCTCATGCTGAATACGCTTCCTCCGCTTCGCTCCTGAAGAACCTCAAACTAGCAGGCAGATTCCTACCAAATGAGTCTTCGCACAGAGGCTGCTTCAGTAAGAGCCTCAATTTCCTTCAAAACAACTCTGTAAGAGGCACAGCGCTGCTTAAGTATTATTAAGCCCCAGTGTCACTGATGGCGAAATTAAAGAACAGTGTGAGTGACTAGTTTAAAGCAGATGTAGCAGTGGCAATTCAGGTACCAAGAAGGAAAAAGTACTGGTGATTTCTTGCATGTTGAACATCAGTCTGCACACACCTTTTTAAGTTGAATGATTTAATTGCAGCTTATTATATGCTCTGAGATATGTGGATGACAGACATTACGCATATTACTACTGTAGCTTGTCTATATGCCTCATTTAAAGTGGTTGATACTAGGGACAGTTTCCTGCATGGGCCACTAGTGAAATACAATCTTCACTGTAGCCTGCCTTTTCTTTCCGTTTTTCAATATTCTGTGTTTCATGGGGGAGTGATCTCACAACAGAGCGTGGCAGAAATTCATCTTACCACAAATAAAGAGGGGGGAAAAACTTTCGGGAGAGATGCCAGGGTCTAGATCTTGATAACACTAATTGAAAAGTGAGGCAGAGTTCTGACCCTCCATCAACAGAAATGGATAGAGAAGGGCTGCGCTGCTGCTGCCCTGCAATATTGGAACTGGCACAGCAAGGGCTGGGCAGAACGAGAGAATCCTATTTCTAATACAAGCTCATCCTTACTTATTGCCATCTCTTCAGAGCCGAGGCAAGGTTAAGCCAAACACTAAGGGAATTAAGAGGTTTGCAGTTTTTATCCTACATTAACCATTTGGCCTCACCCTTTCAAGCACCTGATTAGGATTTTGCCAGCTAAACCTTCTTCCCAGACCCTTATGAGCCATAGGGAACCTATAGCTGCATTTTTGGGGGGGGGAGAAGGGGGAGTTATTTTTGTCTTCCTTTCCTGTGTTTTGCTGTCTGAGATTTTGAGCACTATAGGCAAGGGCAAAATGAAGGGGAGCCACTAACCCAGACTGTCTGAGGCAATTCACAGTGTTGGGGCCTGCTATCTGTTTAAAAAAAAAAAAAAAAAAAGGAGGAGAAGAAAAAAGAAAGATAAGATTATGCAAGAATCACAGTGTGCAAAAGGGGCTGACTACATATAGGCAGGTTAGATTACACTTTAGACATTTACTATCGGAGCAAGAGTTTACAATCCTGTGGGAGAAAAGATAGGGAAAAGGAAAGAAATGACTAGGAAGAGAAGACCAGAGAAGGCTGTAGACAGCAGAGAGAGGAAGAAAAAGAGGTATTCTCATTTTCTTCCTCATTCGTATTTGTGAATCGTGAAGCCTCTTGCTGAGCAAGACATAAATGAAATGTGAGCTATCCTTACATTTCTTTCTCCTTTAGCATATAGGAAAGGAAAACTGCACTCAAAGAAAGAAAAACAGCGCATGCACTTAAAAGGAAAGAGTGAGCAACACAGACATGGGATGACAGATAAATATGAAGACACACAGACACATGTGGGCATACAGCCACTGCCACGGTGCACACAGATGAGAAGAGAACACGATACGCTTGTGCATGCAACAGAGCTCCCACAGGCACTGGGAATAAAAGCAGCAATAAAACCCTTCTAATAGTGATGTTTTGTGCTACCAATTGGTCTTCACCATCAACTGAGCAAAAAGCTGCTCCTGTCAGAGAGGTGCTCCGCGTCGGCGGCACCCCGGCGCGGCAGCGTGCAGCAGCTGCCGCGCTCCCTCACTGCCACAAGCGCACACTTGCAGCCCGGCCGAGGTCTCTGTGCTCTGAGAGCTTGCAAGCGCAGCTCTAAATAGTGCTCAGCAAGAGCACCCATACAGTTAAAAGGCTACCAAGCTAACCTTCATTTTCCATTTAAGCTTTCATTCCCCCATCCTTGCTGATTGTGTGCTGATTACCAGCAGTCTTGCAGTGCACAGAACTGTACCGTCGCTATGTGTGCGTGACTCTACGTTCTCCCAACATGTGCTTTTCTCAGTGACAATGCTGACAGAGATCCTGAGTGTCGGGTGGCTAAAGCTGCCGACAGTTTCCCATAAGTCTATTTCTGGTGCAATGCAAGTGGTGCATGAGCATCAGGCTGGATGTATATTTAACTCCACATGTTTTAATCCAAAGAGGTCAGGAAATAGGAGCATGAATGCTCTTGTTGTGGCAGATGGGAATGTGTTGGATTGCCCACATTGTCAGGCAAGGGGCCCTGGGCGATGGAGGTAGTGCTGACATCATTGTCTCTCTCTGCCTTTCGCCTGGAGCTGCAGACGGGGAAAGCTGTGCAGTCACTAACCCTTTCCTGCCCGAGCTCGGCGCTAGAAGCCTTTTCCACAATCTCTTCTTTGTCAGGGTTTCTGCAGACGCAGCCAACAGAGCCGTCAAAGAAAACTGCTTTGGGCCTGTTTATTTCCTCTGATATTTCCTTTCCAAAAGAAATAAATTGTATCAGCTGTTGCAGGAGAAGGTTAACTGCATGGTAGTGCATCTCCTCAGCTACAGAAAAACATAAGCCCCAAAAGAAATCCTTGGCATTTATCATGCAAATATACAGATAAGGGTGCACAAGGACACAAACCTTCTGCTATAAGCACTTAAACCTAAGTAAATTTAGAACCTATAGACTCCTTGACATCTTAAAACCCTTGTCTCAAGGCAACTGTGCAGACCCAGGGACAGGCTTTAACCTCTGCATCTCCAGAGCTTCCAGCAGCTCTCAGAGCTTCAGGAAATGGCAGGGGCACAAGAGCAGTTTCACACAGACGTGAGACGGCTCTGCTGCGCTCTGCATCGCGGGCAGCCTGCTCCTGACCTGCCCATGCTCCCCTCGCCCCACCACGCAATCCCCCTGCCTGAGCGGTGCCACAACGGCAGGGGCATCCCTGCAGGCCAGGTAGACCCCAGCACCCCAGGGACTTCAGCAGACCCGAGAAGTGACTGCTAGGTGAGTGGAGTGATGCTGGCACTGTCAGAGGAGTAGGGAACCCAGCACAACTCAAGGGCTACATCTAGCAGCCATCATAAATCCAAAGAGTCAGAGCACGTCTGAATGTCGCTGTTTAACCATGCACTGCTCCATGGTTTTTAGACTCTGTGGCAGCTCATCTCTTCAGTCCAGACTGACAACACAGCAAGCTGGAGGCCTTGAACTGGTAACACCCATTCAGTAGCTACCAGGAATCTTTAAGGGCTCCTTTTCCTTGCATATCAACCCTTTTCTTCATCATTCGTCAAAAAGTGGCATAGAAAAAAAAAAAAAAAAGAAGACTTTGCAGGGAACAACTGGATTCTGAATTTGCGCTGTTCTACATACAGCAGTTCCCTAATGATTTGGGGTCATTTTCTCTTGTTTATTCCTTTTTTATTCTGGCAACATTAAAAGATTCTAATATACCACTTGCTCACTGTTCAAAAAACAGAGCAGGACGAACTCCCCTTGTCCCAGTAATGCCAGCGAATCCCACAGAGGACACTGACCTCTCCTTCACTCTCTTGTTTTGCCTGGGGATTACAGCAGTCTCAAAACAGGCTTGTCCACGCACGGGCTGTGATTCCCAACCATCGCCAGATCTTTTACAAACCAAATTTCCCGATTTTTCTGCATTCCAGTCAGAGCTCTGATGCAAAAGGACTTGACACTGTTAACTCTTCGGAGTAGGAACTTTGCCTTCTAACCTATCCGCAGATGTCCTTTGTGCAATATTATGTTGTAAAAGAAATAATGATTTGGTCATGTGTATGTGTGTGTATTGAACTGCAGAGGGGTGTGTGAGGCGGAGGACAAGAATGGTTTGAAATACAACATATTATCTCATAACAGGAGTCACGAAAATGGGAAATGAGGCAGATCCTCAGCGTCATCTGCAGCTCCTCTGCACTATGCATTACCCACAGCCTCAATGCAGGACTACGCATTTGCTCCCTACACATACTGCTCGGCTCCCCATGGGAAGCAGGGCAGAGGCAGAGTGTACGGCAGCGGTGCCGCCGGGACCGCAGCAGCAAGCGCTGCCCGGGTTTAGTACATCTCTTCAGCTCCCCTAGTTCTGCTGGGACGCACGTTATCTCCCAACTAGATCAGAATCTGAAGAATGAAAAAGCAAACCTGCAGCCATTTCCTGCCCCTGTTCTCCTAAGTAACATTTATTCAGTGCTTATCCAGCATGTTCTGTGTAACGCACAATTTGGTGACACAAATGCATCTCTGCAGTGTATATGTCAGGTGCTTTTATGGGACATTTGCATGGACGTGTAAATGTGGGTGACCTATGTGTGCCTTCATTGTGGTTTTGTTTTGGATGTATAACAAAGAACGTACAGCCCTCCAGGTGTCTTCCCCAGTACACGATACAGCTCCAGGTATGTGACTGACTGGACACAATGTAGGAGGGACCGCAGCACTAGGGACTGAGATGTCCCCCTCTGAGCAGGACCCTCTGAGCACGAGGTGCCACCAGGTTGGACATCCTCTGGCTGAAGCACAGCATCTGCAACCGGTCTCTCCAGATACCAGACACAGCCCATGAAGGCACCTATTGCCCATCAACATCCAGTGCCCTGGGTGATGGAGTAGAAGGCAGGCCATTAGGAGGTGGCAAGAGAGCCTTAGCAGCAGAATAATGTGGGGCAGGAAACAGCAATGCCAGTTTTACACCCAGTGTACGACTTGATAATCTCCATTATGTGCCATGGGCAACACCTTGTTAGCCCTAGTGATCCCCAGTGAGGTGCAGAAAGTGCTGGCTGCGGTGACTGAGAAATCAAAAGCCTGCCTTTCTCGGGTCCTCCCTTATTAAGAAAAGTAATTCAGCAAATGCTGCCCTGCTAGCCTTGGATCTGGACTGCAGAGCAGAGAGAGGAGTTTAAACCACCCCTCGGGCCTGGGGGGAGCCCGAGGAGCCCCTGAAAGTCAGCCGGTCCTGGGACACAGCACCCGCACAGGTCCAACGCCTGCCCGGCTACGGGCGCAGGAGCAGAAAGCAGAGCGCAGGTGCTTGGGGCCCTGCACGTGGCTCGGCAGCTTGGCGAATTTAGCTGGGCGGCTTTATGTGGGTGTGCATGTGCACGCATGGGACTGAGCAGCAGTTCGGTTCCTGCTGGAAACACCAGAGAATTTTTTTGCTAGGAAAGGGTTAACCGGAGTGCCCTTGCTGAGCTTCATGTCTCCTTGCATTCCAGGGTAAATGGTGTTTTGCAGAGCGCGGTTACCTATGGCAACAGCAGAGGGGAATATTGCAGCGAATCTTCTGAATCACAGGATTTACAGCCCATATGTTTATTCTGCAGTGAAAAACTTCCAGCTCTCGCTTCTGATGTGAGCTGGGAACCGCGAGAGGGCTTTGCAGAGCCATTTAAAAGGCATTGTGAGCTGGGAGCAAGGCATTTTTAATCAAAGGGCTGGTTCAAAAAAAAAAAAAAAAAAGGGAAAAGAAAAGAAAAAAGAAACATAGCAGAATCAGAGGAGTCTTCAGAGTGAACTACACAACCATGAAGTGTACCTGTATTCATGCCCTACCTTCCATTAATAATCCCCATTCGATTTCATGGCTATATGACATCTCCCTGAATTTCGAGCCCTGCAGTGGCTGTTCTGCGGCCACTTCAGACCAGCCAGCAGTATAAAGCGGCTCTAAGGCTGGCACAGCCACGTTATAACCCCAGCAAGCAAGGGACATCTCTCAAGGGCCTAAAGGAACCTTTCTGGTTTGGGCAATACCCAGATGAGGTACTGCCCTACAGACACCAAGCATGCGTTACAGCAGCCTGCTTTTAACATATACGTGTACTCCCAACACACATATCATAAACTGTACTGATGCTTTTCATTATGGTTACATAACACTTCGAACTGGATTTT
>VZSV01000079.1:2561570-2583374 GCA_013398735.1 Nothocercus julius
CTGGAGAGGATGCTGTAAGTCTGTGAAGGCTTAGGCATATTCAGGGCATCATTTGAAAAACAAGAACACAAATTCTTTTATATACAATTATAAAATGCCAATGGTTTCACTGGACTGGCTGCTTCTCATCTCATTAGTTCTGAGAAAATGAGCAGTTCTAGGCCTGGCTGAAACATGGAGGGGAGATCATCTGGGAATTCAGGAAGCTAAAGGCACGAGCCAAGGAGCTGTGGTTGACTGCTTGAGCAAAGTTTCATTTCACCGAACTCCAAGAACCCTCTAAAATTTAGGAATCTAGTCTAGGCCCCCTCTATAGACAGGAGAGATCAATTCAATTGTACAAAGACAATTCATCACACCTGAAAGAAATACCTGCATGTCTGAGTGCGCAGGTGCAGGTGCATCTCAGAGCATTCAAGGCAATGTTGTTATCCTGGTAAAGGCTGAGGCCAGCGCGTTCCAAACACAGCCAGACAGACGCAGATTGAATTCACATGGAAACGTCCAATTTATACTTTTCTCCCTGGAACTTGAACACTCCCATATGTTGCTACTTCTTTACTATGCTATATATTAGTCTTGTGATCTCAAAGCTTGAGAGCAAAACACTGTCCTAGCTGAGTGAGAGACTGGACATTTTAAAGGAATCTGCTACTCGTGTTTAAGAGAGCAGAGGCAGGTCACTGCAAACTGTACTTGCTGTAACCTAAGCAGGATTTGCCTTGCTGATAAATATTTAACAGGAGGACCGATGTGTGATGTCTTCTGTGGACACTCTTCCAATAGTTTTGAAGCAATAACATGCTGTTTTTCAGGGATGTAGCTCCAATTATGCATTTTTTTTTTCTTTCAGAGAGGGAAAGGGAAAGAAAAAAAAAAATACAAAACTCTTGAATCACTGGGCTTCTGTGCAAATCCTGAGAATTCAGATACAGGCACATCTGTTTAACTCCGATTTTTCTTCCAATAGGCTAAAAAGAAAACATTTACCTTTTCTTATTATTTTCCTTTCCCTCAATTTAGAAAAGAAAACAGCTTCTGAGTTTATTGATCCAGTGAAATTTATTTGGGAAATGTCTTTGAAGCTGCGAGCTAAGATAAACAGTAATTCACGATATATGCAGCAAATGATCATGCAAATCACAGCAAGGAAGAAAGAGGAAGAGAGTGGGAGGAAGAAATCATCCTTCAGATGGAAAATGAATGGTTCTTTAAAATCGGAGAACCGGCAGACTATCTGCCTGCCTACCTATGCATTGCTTTTCTAATGCACCCATCATTTTTGTACACAAGCATCAAACAAAAAATTAAAACTTGAAGTCGGTTTGCCTGTTCATCACTCCCGGGCTCAGCGACTTTGTTTGCTTGGTGGGTTGCATTGGGGTTTTAGCCTTCATTACGGGAGGAAGAATTTCATGAAGCAGCGGGGTTTGCTTTATGCAGCAAAAACACTCAGGCTTCAGCTGATTTCAGTCAGATGGAGGGAGGGGTCCTTTTCCTTGCAAAAAAATCATGGCATTTGCTTTGTTGCTGGCTAAGACTGTAAGGTTTTAGGAAAAGCAGCAGAATGACTGTGCTTAGGTGAGGCATTTTGTGTGGCTGAAGAACGGAGAGTAAAACCGATCCTTCGTGCAAGCGTGAGCGTGTGTGTGTGCGCGCGCCGGGCTCGTTTCTCATTCTCCACCATTTCCTGAAAACAGGGCTTGGGGAAAAAGCACACAGACACATAACAATTTTCCATTAGCAGCGCAAGCAGGGGGAGTAATGGGCTGGGGGAGGGGATGGTAATCAGAGATCTGCTTAGTCTTCATAGAAAGAAAAATGCTTGGGCGCCTGCTTCGCCATAAATTGCATCTGGTGGCTGGAGCTACAGCGAGTTATTAAAGCGACTGCATTAAGGTCATAATTCAGCGGGTCGGCAGCGCGCTCGGCAGCCCCTCCTCCACCGCGCTCCCAGCCCCGCGGCCCCAAGGCCCCCGCACCGCAGCCTGAGGCCGTACGCGCTCACCGCGCTCCGCGCCGCCGCTCCCCCGGAGGGGCGCAGGCAGCGCGCGGCATGCAGGCCGTTCGCGCGGCGGAGCCACGGGGCAGCAGGGCTGCCCAGCGGGGCCTGGTGGCACGGGAAGGAGAAATCCCCGCTTCCCAAATTGGGCTCGGCACAAGGAGCACAGCAGCGCGCTCACTGCCCAGCCCCAGGCCCCTCATCCCTCCCCGCTGCCTCGCGGAGCTGCCGGCTCCGTGTCATGGCGTCCTGGCGGGGACGGGAGGGCACTGCTGAAGCCGGAGCAGCGAGTGTGCGCCGCCGCGGCTCGCGCCGAACGAGGGGCAGCGGAGGAACGCGATTGCTCGCGCACCAAGATGGGCGCCGCAGCGGCGGCCTCAGGGGCTGTGGGGAGCAGGGCGAGCAGATCACTCGGCGCCAAGGCCAGCGCTGCGCGGGGGAGGCAGCAGGGCCTCCCTTGCCTTTCGCGCCAGCGCTTGAACCGTTCCCCCCTGCGCGACAGTTCCCTTCAGATAAAGGATGCCGTTTAATTTTCTTCTATATAAAGTCAGGCACATAAAACATTCCTGCTCAATGGCCCGGGCGCCTCAAACAGCTCTTACGCTAACAAACGGGGCACTTGTGACTAACAGGAGAACTTGAGAAAGGAAAAACCCAGGAAGCTAACGAGAAAGCTGACACTAACCTCAGCATTGCAGCACCCTATGAAAGCAGAGCTGTGCGAAAACCAAGGCTATTTTCTGAGGGAATCACCTTGCAAAGATCCTTCTGAACACCGTTTGGTGGTGCCCAGCTGTGGAAGGTCACCACGATTTGATTCTGGTCACTTTTTGTACATGTGACCCTTTGCCCCCTTTTCAGGGGAGGCAGGAGCGCCCTGGCATCCCCCCGGGCTGTCAGCGTGTGCTCCATAGGCAGGTGCTTCAGGCTCTGTTTCTGTTGGTCTGGCCGTGGGGAGAAGAGTGGGACATCCTGTGAGGCCACAGGGCGCCTTCCTTTCTTCGGATGTTAAATATTTTCTTAATGAATCGGAGGAGGAGCACGGACGCTGAAAGTGCTGAGATGACAAGTAGGTGCGTGAGGTCACCAGTGATGCCAGCTCCAGAAGGATCCCAGGTTTTCCGTGCGTGTCCCTGGACCCGGGCCTAGAGAACAGCAAGCCAGAGCGCAAAAGCATGCACTGCACCATCCTCGTAGCAGGGAAGGATTTCTTGCTTAAAACTGACACACAAGTGCACATGTTTCTGCAGATTACATGTCTGAAAGACACTCTTAATTTTTCCTTCTATTTTTCACTGGCAGTAAAAACACCTCTCCGAGCTTTCAGCAAACCACTGCAGGGAGGGGGGATTTCTTGCACTACCAAAATTCACTTCACAAAATTGCCCAGCAGTTCCCTTGCCACACAACCACGCTTCCAGCCACAAGCAGGGCAGACAAGCAGATCATCCCGCCGCCTCCCGGGTCAGGGGAGTTTATTCCCTCTGCGATTTTAGTATAAGTTTGAGATCCCCCGCGAATTAAATCTGCTGCTTGCCTCCAGGCTAGGTAACGGCAGGGCAAGCTTCCCACACCACTGCCTCCTGCCAGCGCGCTCAGCCCCGAGCTGGCTACCGTTCACGGCCGCACAGAGTAGAGTTCATTCTCTGTATCCCATTCATAGGCACTGGCCTTTGCAAACAAGGAGGAATTTAGAATCCCCCTCCCCCCTTTTTTTTTTTTTTTCCAGAGAAGAAACCAACCAACAAAGCGAGGAGGAATCACGTTATGATCCACTAAAATAATTCCAAATGGACTCGCCATATACGATGCAAATGGCAACAACTTCCAAGCGCTTCTGATTCAAGGAGAGCTTAGAATGAGCAGCACAGAATTAAAATGCAGCATGTCCCGTACCCACCCAGAGCCGCTCCAAGTTCCGTGCGTTTTCCATTCTGCAGGGCCACTTTGGAAAGGAAACACTTTGTCACTGCAGTCTTTCTCTCTAGGATTTACTGTAGCACCAGATTTTTGTAGCTGGGATGGCCTAAGCTTGTAAAAAAAAAAAAGTAAGCTTTGAAGGAAGAGCTTGCATGGCTGAAAGCTCATCTGTTTTTCCGCAAGGATAAAATGTCAGAAGAAAAAAAAAGGCATTGCCCCTGCCTGCAAACCTTGCTTCCCTGGAGCTTGCCCTTCATTCACACAGCCCTTGGGGAACGCAGCCCTTCAGACAAATGCTCAGCATCACAGCTGTGGTTGCTGCATTTCTTATTCTGGATAACACAGCGATGAGACAGACATTCCTATGTGAGGTCTGCGATTTTCCCCCAAATGTGAGGATGTTAGTCAAGCTCTCATCACGGTAGAAAAAAGCAGTCTGTGTTGTTTCCACTGACGTTTCCAGCAGCAAGGGGGCAGCAGGGAGCCTGATTAGAGTTTGGACTCCGGGAAGAGCTGACAGGGCACCCACATGGGGTTTAGTTACTTATTTACAGCCTCCTTGAGGCAACGGTGGAGGAAACCCCATTCCTTGAGGAGTCTGATACTGCCAAAGCCCAGGAGAATACACAGAGTCCTGCTGTATCGCACAGGCTGGCAGAGCCAACGTGACCTACTAGCTCTTTGGGGTCTATCTCAAATTGGTTTCTAAATTTTTTTTTGACACAAATCATCTTTCCTCTTCTAGCATTTATCAGTGTTTCAGGGGCTAGCTAAATTTCAGGGGATTTAGACTGCCAAGAAGTCAGCTGCTGACCTTCCATGTCCAGGCATTTGCTTTGCAAATATATTGGTTTTCCCCATTTTTTTCAGTGGGTTTGTGGATAGAAGCCACCATTTCAGACTTGCAGGTGCACCTGGGCCAGCGGTACAGAATAGCCACTAACCTCCTTTCACTTTTTATGAGGTTTGCTAGAGAAGTATCCTTAGCAAACTCCCATCTCTCCAGCTGCAGGGGTGCTGGCTATTCCCGTCCTCACGGGCAGGTCAGCAGGGAGCTCACCCAGCAATGCACCCCTGGCAGCCTCTCCACATCCTTCCCTGAAATGCCACACTGAGAAACTATCTGTGAAATGGCCCTGGCATTTTGGAAGCATTTCACATCTACATCTGCAAGGAGCACTAGCGGGGCTATTACAGACATGCTTGGGAAATGCGCTAATGAAATGCAGCATGTGCAAATTCCTGCTATTTAGACAAAAATGTAGATTAATATTCAAGGAAAGTCTAAGGGTAGCTTCAGTTTAGCCTGATCTGGAGCTGCTGTCCTTCCCCACAACAAGGCTTCTCACTAAATCACAGCAGCTGTCTCTCCAGCTCCAGCAGCAAGAGGCGACACAAGGAACCATTTTTTCTCTCTTTGCAGCGAGACAGCAACACAGGAGAGGCACAGAGCAGCACTGAGTCAGGGCTCTGCGGCACAGTAAATTTCTGAGGCTGCCTGGTATTCTAGGCACATCCTTACGGCAATAAACTCCTCGGCATCATATCGCAGCCATGAGAGAATCTGGAGCAGCTAAAAATACAGCTCCTGCTTCTCAAAAGCCTGCACGCAGCGGCCGAGCGCGTGTGAGCTCCACACCGGCCCCAGCACGCAGGCGGCAGGCAGGCGGGGGAGCCCCTGCCCGCGAGGCGAAGGCGAAGGGCAGCGCCGTACTTGGTGCCGGGCACTAAGCACCAGCGCAGCAGTAAACCCTCCGGGTGGCTGGCAAAGAGAAGCAGAATTTCCCCTCGCCTACAAGCTTAGCCTGGCAAGTGGGAAAAGACAGGTGGGGACTGAGCTGCATTGCTGTTCGAGGGGCGATCGCTTCTCGGTTGGCTTTACGTAGCGAAACACCCCAAAGGTTCTGGCATTAGCAGGCACCATAAATCTCCGGGACACCACAGCTGTGACTGGATTATTTATAGCTCTGCTCTTACATTACCAGCTCCAAAACATCACACAAAGAGGAAGGTAACGAAATCTCCACCTCTCCAGCCGTTGCTCTCTAATCTGAAACGGCATTTCCAGGAGCCATTTTCACTCAACCAGGGAGCCTAGGAACAAACACGTTCTCACCCTCCCACTCACTGTCAGACAACCGCACAACTGGCACGCACGTACACAGCTGCACACACACTCATTCTCTACCTTTCTCACTGAGAAATGCAGAAACTCTCATGTATCTGCAGTTTATCACATGCAAAAACACACATCCCTTCCCTTTCAGTCACCCAAATCCGCAATCACAAACACGTTCTGGGCTAAATTCTATTTTCACTTACGGTATGCAAATATAAAAGCTGAATATTTCCATTAAGACAACAGATTTACAACCGCGTAACTGAGATCGGGATATGGTGCTGACTCTCTCATACATAAATTTCCATAGTTGCTCCCGAATTTGTCTCTTTCCTCAGCCGCCTCTCCATGCATTAATCATTCAACATTTAAATCAGCCATCCACTTGCTTCTTTTTGCTTTGTCAATGAAAATTGTTCAGCATCTCTACTGAGGCTTTCTTGGCTTTTTTTCATTAGTGGGTGGAAGTGTCAATTTACAGTCATCTTGTTCTGTCTTCAGAAATACCCTGTGTACCATCTACACTGCAGAGCAGCACCCTCCCTGTGCGAGAGAGCCTGTGAATGTGTGTGTGAGCTTGTGAACGTCTGAGCTTGCAAATGTATATGCAGCATTGGGAATGCATGTGCATACATGTGCATATGTAGGCATGCTATGGCGATAGGGTTGGAATTCCTCAGCACTTGTTTTACAGTTTGAGTTTTAACCTCTTGCTGAATCAGATTCTTTTCATCCTAGTGATACAGATGATTCCAGATTCCAGAGCAAAGGGTTTATGGCAACTGTAAATGTATCTCTAGTTGTATATCTTTTGTGACAACAGCACAATAACGATGTAGGTTTACATAGCAGTAAAACCTCTCAGATTTGCTCTCGGTTTATAATCAAAAGGACTGAACATTGCTGGTCCAGCGCCCTACGCAATCCTCCAGCATTTGTGTAAACTACTGTGAATACCCCAGTGCACAAGGTAAAATAATAAACCAGTGTGCTGTAACCAACAGCAAATCACAGGGCAATAAAATACATAGGCTAGAGGGTTTGGCTTATAAGGGAAGTATTTTAGTGTATAGACTGAATATAGCAAGGAGCAGGCTGACTGAAAATAGGGACTCATTAAGCAGAAACTCAGTAAACTCAGTTTTGCCAGCATAATTTTCACAATGGTGAATGTTTTAGTCAGTTATTAGAAAGCATGAACTAATCTAGCATATCAGTGTTTTCCAATCTTTTCATTATATTGCAATGCTGCAACCTGTATTTAATCCACGGGGGGAGATATACTCAAGAAACATTTCTCTCCTTGGCAATCATTTCTGTTATCAGCTATATGGAAATGTTGGACCACTTTAGCTGCCAACCAGGGATTACAAAAGGAAGGAAGGAAAAAAAAGAAAAGGCACTCAGCAGATAGCTCTACTTCCCCACAAAAATATATCATGAGACAATGCAAGATCTGAATCAAGAAACTAAAATAATCTCCAGAGTCACAGCAGAAAGATTAAAAATGCAAAAGCTTTTCTCCTTCTGGGATTCGGGTGTAAGTTTGTCCAGTCCTAGTAGGGTGTCAGCTGCTTCGCAAGATCTTACTCTGTGGAGAGCTCAGGAAATTGGGTGCGTGATACCCCTGCAACCTCAACCATTCTGTCATTCTGTGGCACGCAGCCTCCCTCCCCTCGCCGCCGATGGGATTTCTGCCAGGCAGGCAGCCCTGAACTGTGCTGCCCGCTGTGTGGGCGCCGCGCCACGGAGATGGCCTGGTGGTCTCCGTTCAGTTTCGCAGAGCTGCTGCCCACCGTAAAAACCTACATTGCAACAGCCAGTAATCACCGAAATTGTAGAAAATGTCCTTGCTAAAAGACTCAGAAATGATACTAAGAATGGAATGAACACCAAACTGGGGAGAAACGGGAAGCTGGAGAGAGCAGGAAGTTAAGATGACCCATGCCATACGCATTCTGTAAAAAAACAAGAAACCTTCAATCTCCACAACTATCAGGCAGTGCTGTTCACTCCTACTGAAAAATTGGAAAATGGAAAGTGCCTTTTTACTTTATGATGGAATAAAAATAAGTAGAAATAGCAGTATTTAGTGGAATAATGGCTCATGACCCCCGTATAACAACGGTTGCACTTTAGCACTCGGATGGGAAGTGCCGGCTTTTGGTGTATTCTTTTGGTCGCGAGCCCTGCATGTGCGGCTCAGATGCGGTCCGCACACACACCGGAGCAAGGCGCTGCGCTGCTCAAGCACTGCCTTCCCTCCCTGCCATGCAACAGGACATCCGAAAGGTAAACTGGATTCTCATTTACCTTAAACCCCTTTGGTACCCCCAGGAGTGAGAAAGGGAGCACTTCTCAGGTGCAGGACCACTGGCAAAGCACGGTGAAGGCTGCCGGTGCCTACACGGTGCCACGGTGCTTCCGCAGCGCCAGGAGCCGGCTCCCGCGGCAGGGACACGGCAGGACGCATACCCCGCTCGCCCGCGGCTCCCCACGCAGGGCACAGCTCCCCATTCACACCTCGCTAAAGGGATCTGCAACCTGCTTCACCTCCCCTCCCCACCTGTGGCTGCATTTCCCTACAGAAAGTAAAATTTATTCCAGCTCATCCCCTTTGCCATTAAGTGCAATAACCTATTCCAATGAAAGCACAGGTTTGCCATTATAAATACACGTACACTAGAAATTCTTGCTAGCAAAGCTGAGCTGGTCAGAAATCATCTGACATCACACCCACGCCAGCAGAGCTACAATGGTGCAGCACAAACTTAGCGCTGGATGGACAAAAGTGTATTCGGTGCCAAATTCTAATATACACTCATACGGCTTTATAGTTCCCACCAGAGTAAAGGAGCCTTGGAAAGAGCATACTTTATATTTATTTTGACCCTTCTTGTGCTTCATCCTAGCATAAATGAGAATTTGCAATTGTGTGTCTATGTGTGCCTCCAAGTCGCTTCTAATTTCTCCACATGCTTATTTTAGGAGTATTTGTCACCCATCTGTATGCAAATAAAACTTGAAGAGGAGTCTGAGTAATAGGGAGAGAACAGCCTACCAGTGTTTATTAGACTGCAGCTGATGTCACAGTAAAAATTCCTGAGTTAGTGGATGGTGCTTGGCCTCCTCAAGGACACTTCCTGTCTTCCCACGTCGTTATGAAACCTGGTAGTGACATCTGATCGCAGCACTGGGAACTCCTCAGAGCGACCAATAGTGAAACAGGCCCTGGAGCTGGAATTTTTCTTTTTCTGCTCATCTTCCAGGTCCAGATCTTCCTTCCTTTCCAAACCAGAGGTGAAGCACATGACACGGCAGCACAAATGAAGCTTTTATTTCCCCTGCCCATGATCTCCTTCTCCTAGGGACAGATAACTTCATTCACAAGAACTGTCACTCCAACTCTTTTCATTGCCATGAAATTAGCTGGGAGAATTTCCAGTGCATTCAGCTTTCAGTAGTGTATTTTTATAATTTTCATCTTAGATTTCACTATCTGTTAAGGGGAGTCCCTAAGACTTCAAAACCAGCATTTCTTTTTGAGTGGCTCTGTCCTTTTCCATTTGGCGAGTGACACGTTTTTCTGTGATTTCCTTATGGTATTCAAAGCGGCATGACCCCTTTTATTTACTTATCTCTCTGGGCATTCACATCATTGATAATTTCTGAAGAAAAGTGCACAGTTCCAGGGTTACTGCTGCTGCAAACTACCTGGAGAAGCTCACTTGTATTTCATCTGACCTTCAAAAATGGTGACGAGTTTTTCTTTACCCTTTAGTGAAAACTGTGGCTGATTCAGACCTACATACACAGATTCAAGTTTTCAGGGTCTCTACATTTTAGGCATAAACTAAATTTGAATGAGATCATTTGCACATGTACAACTTACATTTATGCATGCAAATCAGGCAATTAGGTACAAAATTACCTGATTTGCATAAATGATGCTAGGACTAAGCAAGAAATATGCAACAAAAACATATTCTATTAATATTATTTTCTTCTGTTCAGAAATGATCTGCAACAGGATTAGGAAATAGTCCAAATTTTTCATAGCTCAGAAAGATTTGTCTATTTGATCAAAATTTCTAGGTCTAGTGATGTGCTGTCTAATTTTTTGGTCTTTTTTTTTGGGCTACCATATTTGGTAGCTAACCAGATTTTTTTCTAAAGTGTGCAATTCCACTGTTTTTACATTTAGATTTAGGCTTAAAATTAATTTGCACAAATAAATCATGAGTGCCCAAATCTTAAAGCATCACAAAAGAGATAGCCCCAAATTCACTTTTGCATTCAAATATTCCTTGATTTCTTTTTCCCTGTTTGTGCAATCCAGCTGCTTTTCCATGAATACAAATATGCAATTGGCATGTAAAAGCAGCTGCTTGTGTAGAGAAAAAAAAAAAAAAAAGAAAGAAAGAAAAGGGGATGAATATACAGCCTGCAGAGAGTGGAAGATTTTTCCTGCAGAAGTGTAGTTAGAGGCAGACAGCTCGCACCTCGCAGTGCCGGGAAGCTCTCCCTTCGGCAAGGTGAGTGCATTCCTGGGGGGCCCTGGAACCTCCTTGGCCCCAAGGTCCCCTCTCCAGTGGCTGTGTCGGCCTCTCGCCGCTCCGCACGTGTGCCAACAGCCTCCCTCGCTTTGGCTCCCTTTGTTGTGCTCGTCCTGCTCAGAGCGCAAATTCCTCAGGCACAGACCTGTCCTGTTTGTCTGCGGAGTCTTCTGCATACTAAGGTGCTCACGCTGCAGAATAAATAAACAATAACTACACTCCGGCTGCGGTGCAGTGTTTGCATGTCTCCAGCTGTTCTCACCGGCAGATCTCTGGACCCCTTTCAACTATCATTTTTAAGAGAGAGCCACGAACCCTGGCTGTGCTCATGATGATGAAGGCAGACATTTGGGCTCTGCTCTGCCTTGTCCTTCCTAAGTTCCGTGCAGCGTTCAACATGTCTTCCCTCCTTGTGCCTCCCCGGGTTTGTTTTCTTATCAGAGATGCCCATTTTGCAGAGGTGCCTGTTGAGGGACAGCTAGTCTTCCCCCAAATATTTTGGTACATTTAATTTATAACTAGGCAAAATACTGAGCAAAGTAGTTTCCTCACAGTGTGCGTAACTGCATTTGCCATAAATTTCACCTGCTATTATCTGTCTCATTCACTTATCACCAATACACAGTCCTACTGTTTGGAGCTTTTTCCTGCTCATACAGCACGTTCCCACTTTTCAGCCCCCCCTTTTGTTCTGTCTCCTTGAAGAATTAAATTGTAAGCATTTCTGAGAAGATGTGCTTTGCCTTTTAAAAACTACACTGTGCATCTTGGCTGAAACAACAGCAACAAAAAAAACAATAAACAGCATCAAGATATTTGACAAGATCAACATTTAAGTGTTGTTATCTTGTGACACTGTTGCCTTTGATTTTCTGTTGCCTCTCATTTTCAGAAATTTCTCGTTGTTTCTCATTCATTAGCTGGTTACAAGGGACTCCTCACCACAAAACCTCAAAACCTACTGGCTGATTCTCATATTCATTCCTTGTCTAGTGCTTGTGCTGCTCTGTAAAGTCAGGCAACATTTTGTTTCTGTCTATCGGGTTTATCAATGACTTCTCAGCACTTCCTGTATATCTAAAAATAAAAAAAATAAATTTAAAAAAAGCAGAAAAAAACAGTGTGTCTCCTTTCCTTCCCTGCTTGCTGAAAGATGGCTTTGCTTTCCTATTAACATTCTCCAAGTTCTTGCCTTTGCCTCTGGCACTTGTTCTTACTTCATCCTCTATTCCAGACTAAGGGTCTCCAGATCTCCCTGACACGTATCCCAAAAGAGGTACATTTCCATTTCTTGATCTTTCCTGACAGCAACCATCCCTTCTCACACTCAAGCAATTTCATTTTTATAAGGAACTAAATGCTGTAGCAAGTCAGCACAACCTTTATAAACTCAAGAATTTGTCAGAGGCACTGGAAAACCATGGAGGTCAAGGGCAAAAGTAAGTGATATGCATTTCAGACTATGGAGGTAAAAAACAACAGCAGTTCTCCTGTCCCAAGCAGTAACGTGTGCTTCATTCTAATCCCAAACTACACTTCCAAATAAACAGGGATATAGGAATTAAGGCCCTCGTAGTTCATGTTCTTCACACATACCTAGTTTAACCTCACAAATTTTCATAAAGGAGTAAAACAAATGTGTCTTTTTTTGTAGCCGATAGTGTGCTTATACCACTTACTAGTCTTCCTTGAAGTACTTGTGAACAAAGTGATATGTATGACCTACCTCTTTAAGGACCTTGGGATGTGGAGCAAGCCAGCTATGTGAGATTATCAGACCCAGAAGGGAAGGAATCAGAGGAATTGCAGAAAAGACTCAGTAGTGGGAGCAAACAAAATAGGTGGGTTGTGTGGTTTATTTTGCCTTAACATATAGCCCCCCGAGCTTGTCCTGACACCTATGTGCTCAAAGGAGGACAGACTGCAGTCTGAGTGGACTTTGAGACTCAGTAACCCTTCCTGGGTTGGCGAAAGCAAGCCAGAAGTTTGCACATGCTGAAGTGCATTGCCAGGCAAACGGACTGTATCGCTAAGAGCAAAGCAGAGCAGGTACATGAAGGATAATGGCAAAAACAATAAGTAAATACATCTTGTTAGATTCAGCTGCTATGAAGGGAAAAAATGGAGAATGCTGTTTATGTGCTGCTGAAACAACAGCAACAGATCAGCATCTCCTCCTGCAGAGTCAACAAAAGCAATGGGAACTGCAGCTTGCAGCTCAGCAGGAGAGATCCCTGCGGTGTAACTGACAAGGGGCCGCGAGGATCTGCTGGACTGGTAGAAAACAGTTTAAGCAGATGATAGTTTTTTAGTTCTTTGACAAGATGGTTTGAGTTCCCTGTGTTCATGAAACTAAAATATTATGCTCAAGTGTCTGTCTGCATCTCTGAATGCCTAGCACTGCTGGATTAAAATTGAGTAGCTACAAAGCACCACCTTAGCAAAGGGTCTCCAGGCATCACAAAGAGTGCTGAGCTATTTGGCTCTTATTCTCACCAGGCTGGGCCTGGTTCCAGAGGCAAATGGTCACTGCATTTGGGCAGAATGATGTTCATGGGGAATGCGCCCATTTACATGACCAAACAGCAAGGGGACTTCACAAGCAATGTCCAGAGATGAGAACCTGCAGTGACTTCTGTGAGGTCTGTTGCTACAGCTTAGAGCTCATTGCCGTTTTGAGCAATCTTCTGCAAGTGTGGTGATGAAGGAAACAGAAGTGGAGGGGATGAACTTTTGTAGATGGCTGTATTCTGCCACACGAGGCAAGCAAGAAGTCTTGCAGCTTGCTAAAAAGCTTCAGAAGAGTTATTAGTCCTATATCAGCTTAGAGGAGGTCCCCTGAGAGCGGGGAATTTCTAGTAATATGCAGCTGGCATGCAAACTTATGCACGTGGAGGGATTGTTCGCTGGAGCACACCCATGTCATGTGCTACTTGGGCCACAGGTGGAGGCCTCTGCTCAGCACAGCAGCCGTCTGAATCAAGCAGCCCGAATGGAAAGTGGAGAGTGGGGAGGCTTGAAGTGAGATCAAGTGGTCCCAAATTGCGTGAGAACTCTAATGCAGCCCAAAAGAAAAATCAAGAGAAGTGTGGTGACTACATTGCCAGGCTTCCTTCGTGAAAAACAGCCAGAAAGCCTTAAGGAGCTTAGTAGAATGAGTTACTCAGACCGAGTCATCTTTGAGTATAAAGGAAAGCTGGTGTATCTGTATGCAGACTTGACAAGCTTGAAACAGAACATCACTGGGAAGTCTGTGTGGTAATGAGATAGGTCCACATCAAACTGCAGAACTAGTTTGGACAAGACCTGGAGGGTAGTTGTGAGTGTGCTGCTGGGGTTTGCGCCCTTAAAAGCTTGGAGCAAGTCATATGTCGGCTCTCATAGAGCTGGAAAGCAACCAGGTGACTCTACAAAGAGCACATCTGAAGAGGAAACTGTGGAGCGGGTGAGAGTATATGTTTCCCACAGACTCAGATTGAGATATGAGCACTAAGGGCCTGCTTTGATCAGAGAAACAACCTTGCTCTGGTCTCGTTGTATGGTTCTAATCTTTGAAGAAACTGCACAAGCTTTAGCCATCGTGTCCTATTTCCTGGGCTGGAGGTCAGGCCCAATGACTATTCAACTGCTGGACAACTGAGAAGGAAAGGACAAAGAGAACAACTGCATTTACAGACTCTGTTCTGAGAGATATACCTCCTTTTTTTCCCCTTAAAATGTTAAAAAGTTGATTTTCAATTTTATGTAGCTTCCTACTTGCAACTGTGGGAAGGAAATGTGGGCTTAAGTGACTTTCATGTTTTTGTTTTAAACAAGGTGCTACATATAACAGCTACTGTTAGTGTGCAGTTCTACCAAGTTATGTTGTAACTAATTCCCATAGCAACGTGATCATGCCATATATTCTGGATCACTAACCAGAGGGAGAAGGGATAGGAAAGGTCCTCAGCAAAGAATAGAGAGCAAAAAATGTCCTGATTATTGCTTGAAGCTTGAATGCTCTTATTAGTCCAATTTGTTTAAACAATGTTTATTTGCAGGCAATGCTGAGGATCCAGCCGGGCTGCACCTGCCTCCTCAGGCATGCTCAGGCACAGTCTGGGATTGCACATCTTCAAGGGAAAGCAGGGTGGGGTTCCTCCAAAAGGCAGGACCTTCTGCTGGGAGGAAGCTTCAAGCTCTAACTTGCAAAATATGTACAACACATTACTGTAAAAATCAAGCCATCAGAACGCTGAAGATCTGTGCAGAGCTGCAACTAATCATGCAAAAAGCTGAAAGCAGCTGCTCTTCTTTTTAAATGTGCAGTTCTCAAGAAATGCTGTGGTCTCTTCCAGCATTAGCAGAGACAGATGCACAAGAACACAAGAATTTCTGCAAATTTTCTTCATACTTACCTGTCATACAAGACACTAGATATCCTATCAAGGACTGCTGACTAATGAATATATCTTAGGTTGCAGATCCTTGTTAGCACAATGTGACTAGATATCCATGGATCACATAACTGATACTGTTCCTTATGGTTCCACTTCTTCCTGCCTCCCCTCCAGCAGGAATGACGCAATAAGGACAGATGAACAAGTACAGTTGGATGAGCAGGAGGACTGCAAAGGAGGAGGGAGGGAAGATCCACTTGAAACCACAACAAATGTTTGCCAAAATGAGTATGTACACTTAACCAAGGTACAGCTCTTGAAAGGCTGCTTCCTTTTGATAAGGAATAGGGAATAATCTCTCCCTGAAGGAGCTGGGATAGGATAGATGTACCAACCGGTCCTTCTTATCATTGCAGTCTGAGTTCTTCAGGGAGGAACTATCTTTACATATGACAAACAGTTGAGCATAGAAACCAAACAAATAATAGAAAATACTAAAAAAAAAAAAAATCTGTACAAAGATGAGAGTTTTTCAATGGTTTGAGTGCATTTTTTAACAGAATCAAGAGTTACAGACTCTGAGGAAGAGTTCTGTGGGCATATGTCTGGCATATCAAGCTAGATCAAATGGGCCTGTAACAAACGCAGCGGCCCATATTTTCCATTAGCAGACCAGATAGTCATGCTTCCCACTCCCTCCCTGTTCTGCCCTCAGCTCTGACACAAATAAAGCCTACAAAAGCACACTGTCCTTAACCCAACTGTGTGCCAGTTATGGCATGTTCCATTGAAAACTTGGGCTAAACTGTGATCTCTTCTCCTGTTACCACAGTGTGCACCGCGGAGAATGAGATTGCCTCAGATAGATCTTCAAGAGAGAAATTCAAAGCAGCGCGTCCTGTCTTTGATTTGAATGTGCTGTGCTCTCCGTCATAGCCAAAGGGGAGCTCCTACCTCTGACACACAGCTATGCACTCTCCTTCACCCCAGCCCTCCGCGTATTGCATCAGCAAGAGCTGCAGCAGCCTCCAGCCTTGGAGTTGACTGAGCGAAGGACACAGGCTACAGGCAAACACCCTGGCACTGAAAGTTGTTGTTCCAAACACCTGCAGCACACAAGCGCTTCTGGGCTCGGCCATGTGCAAGCCATTACCCCAGCTTGCGTCTGTCCCAGGGGCAGGGAGATTAGCAGTTGGGGCAGCAACCGAAGGCCATAGCCTCCCTCGTTCTGAAGCTGTTTGCTGTGACCTTGGGTGAAACACTCTAGATTATCTGTCTGGAAAAAACTGACACACTAACGCAGGGAGCCTGAGCCTTCCCTGCTTCCTGCATGCGGTGCTTAATTGGGGCACACAAAGTACTGCCCAGCTTTGCATGAAAAGCCCTCACTTCCAAGAAGGACAAAACAGTTTGGCTGCAGGACGGCCCCCAGGGAGAAGCCCCCATGGCCGTGGGCCCCGCAGCGAGGACCATGCGCGAGGCCGGCAGCATGGCTGCTCTCTGCACATTCCCTGGTGACGCGCTCGTTTCCCAGCATGCAGATAACCCTGAGTCAAGGCTTTGGTATGAGCGGCGCTGCCAGGAGCCGCGTGCGCGGAATGGAGGGTTACGCTTTAGGGAGAGGAGAAGCGCCGTCCCCAGGCAGCTGCACCCAGCCCGCCGCCCCTTCACCTATTTGCGGAGCAGGAGCTTTCCAGTCCCTCCCCTTCACCCTACCGCTCGCCCCGGGATCATTCCCATTGAGAAGGCGCTCTTGGCCCAGGAGTAATCCCGGCGAATTTAGCAGCCGCTGACAAAGCCCTCCCGCCGCCCCTCCCAGCGCGCCTCCGTGCAGATCCATGTGCAGGTTACTGGAACAATGGGAGCCGGGAGCGCCCTCCCCTCCGGCAGCCCGCGGGAGGGCAGGAGGCTGATGACAGCGGGGAATTCTGCTCAGCTCCTTGAAGCTGCACAGACACGTTTTGTGTCCCTGCTCCCAGCCGCTGCGCACAGGAAGGCAGGGAGGGAGGTGCAGGGCAGGGGGGGGGATCACACGGCCCTGCAGGCCGGGTCCAGGCTGCTCACACTCCGCGCCACATCGGCATGTCCCCCCGCCCCGGCCCGGCTCGGTCCGGTTCGGCCCAGCCCGGGTTGGTTTGGCCCGGGTTGCCGCCGAGGGGATGGTGCCAGCTGGAGAGAAATGCGCGGCTCTGCGGGTTCTTTGTTTTGTTTTGTTTTGTTTTGTTTTGTTTTGTTTTTGCGTTGGGGTGGGCAATGCAGTCTCCTCACCCTGATCGCTGCTAAACCTGAGCAGTGTGGAAAGGGGGAGGGAGGGAGGTTCCTGAAAATAAGTTGTGATTCATGGGCGATAGGAGCTCACAGTCCTGAGATTTCTTTGCAAAGGGTCATAAAAGCAACAGCAGGCGCATGTGGCCGCGCTAGCCTGCGGGGGGAGGGCTGGGAGCGGATGCCAAATCAGCTGAAACCTAAGAAGCTTGA
The DNA here is from genome assembly GCA_013398735.1 of Nothocercus julius. Classification (NCBI taxonomy): domain Eukaryota; kingdom Metazoa; phylum Chordata; class Aves; order Tinamiformes; family Tinamidae; genus Nothocercus; species Nothocercus julius. The sequence goes on from VZSV01000079.1 coordinate 2,579,025, forward strand.
CCTTCCTCACCTCCCTACGGCTCCCACCGCCTCCCAACAACCCTACAAGGGAGGAGAGGGGGCCGCACGATCCCGGCCCGGCCGCAGCCACCGCTCTGGTCTGCTCTGCTCTGCTCCGCTTGGCGGGGGTGTGAGGGGGACACGCTTGGAGGGGCTGCAGCCGCCCTCAGCAGGGCACATTCAGCCCAGCAAGGCTCGCGTTGTCGAGACAGGCACGCTCCTGGGCCTGTGCAGTCCCGGACCTACTTAGCTACGGGTAGCACAGCCGGTCCAACCAGTTGGAGACCGCACGGGCCGGGCAGGCTGGTGACAAGCGTTCCTCCCCCTCCCCTTCACAAAGAGTCTGCCTGCTCGCTTCTGCTTCGCGCTCTCCGCTGGTTCCCAGCATGGCTGGGAGGGAGCGGCAGTGCTGTCAGAAGCCTGCAGTGACACGCCGGCTGCCGCCTTGCTGCTCGCGGGCCAGGCGGGCCCGTTCCCAGGGAGCCGCGGAGCCTGCAGGCAGGGCCGGCGGCAGCGCGGGCTGCGCTGCCCTGCGCGGGCGCACGGGGATGGAGGCGCTCGCCCCGCTGCCAGGGAGCTGGTGGCAGCTGCACGCAGGGCCGCACAGCGAGAAGCACAGGCCAGTGCTTCTTCCAAGACGCGCACCAGGAAGAGGACCTGGCCGCAGTTCTTTCCGTATTACCCCATCGATGGAGGCGTTCCCCCTCCCAGGCTGTATCACAGGTTTTAGTGCAGTGACTGAAATAACCAAATCTCACTACAGATTTCAGAGAGCTTGAAAATAAACGCGCATTTATGTGCATGGTCTGTTTGTACGCAGGGTGGTACAGCCATGCCCTCTGCTCCTTCCAGGGGATGACAGTGAGAACAAGTATGTAGGTACAGAGCTATGTTTTGAGTAGAAAATGCATGCTGTAATGTACTCAGATGGCTGAACGCCAAGGGGGAAGCTGTTCTGCTTCAAGAATAACCTTACAAGAGTCAGCATTACAGTGACAGTTCAGTACTCTGCTGCAAATCTACAGGATGTGTCACTTTGGCAGAGAAAGAGGCTGCTAATGCACAACACAAACCACCCTACTATGAATGGAGAATGGCTGCATACCACAAAAAAAAAATAGAAAAAAAAAAAAGAAAGAAAATGGCAAGAACTGGAGAAGGGGGGAGCTGCAAAGCGACTCCTGCGTAGTAAACTGGGAACCTAGGAGCTCCGAGGAGACAAAGCCTTTCCCTCCAGGAGAGGAAAAACTCATCTCGCAAGAACGTAAAGCAGTGAAGACAGCCCTTTTCCAGCGACTGCTGCAGCTTTGCAGAGCTATACTGGCAGCCAGCCCGTGTGGGGAGATTGCAGCTTCAAAACAATGTTAGTCCCAACTAGTTTGGAGCTCAGACGTTGAAGGCAGGGAGGGGGCAGGAAGAGCATGCTTGCATGTACAGCGCTGCTAAGCAAATAAAAAAGATAACAAGCTGTGCACTAAATGACACCAGTTGGCACTGGGGAGCTCGAGGCTCCTGCTGGAACCTCTGTAGTATTTCCCCCAAATGGAGATATCATGTCTTCACTGCACAAACACTTCCCTCTCTAACTCACACAGCGCTGCCAATGCTTGAAAACACAAACATCCAGTGACACACGTGTTCTAGCCCTTTTCTTAGAAAATAAGGCTGCAGAGCTATTAAAAGAAATGGCAAGAATACTCTAACTGGAAAAAAAAAAATCTCCTTGGGAAAATAAACCATTTAAATACTTCCCTCTTACAAGAGGAATGAGAGCACAACAGATGACCACCTGGACAAATAGGCTCACATACATGATTTATTCAAGCAAACATTTGGCTTTACCTTAAATAACTGGCAACCATGGGGGAGGGGAGCCCTACTGTAAAATGCAGGAATTGACTGAACCTCTGTCCGTGAGATCACTCCGCAACTTCCCCCTCCTCCTCCTCCCCCCCAGAAAGGTTACAGCTTGTTTGTCAGCTGTGGGTATCTTCAAAAAGAGAGAAGCCTATGGAGTGGGTTCAAAGAAATGCTGGCTAATATGCCCAGACTGGCTGCCTAATGAGCCAGAGTAAAAGAAAAGGTCACATGGCTACAAAAAACCTCCATACAACAAATGCCCTGTAGCTATGGTTAACTTTAATTAACTGCAGTACTACAATTTACTTCATTTTTTTCCATGTTATGCTCACTGCCCCTTCCCTTGCCTTTGCTCATGTGTTAAAAATCCTGACTCCCAGCAGCTTTTGGAGAAGGCTCTCCATGTAAAGGAATCCACCACATTGAGCTCTCTCTAACTCGTAACTATTGATGTCTAATTTAAAGATTACAAGAGTAGATCTGGTTATATAAATCAGGACATTCACACATCTGTGACAAAATTAATTGCTAAATATCCAGTAGGTTTTCTATTTTAATGGCAACTGCAATTGACACATGATTAGTATTTTTCTCTCTACTAGGACTAAAGTCAAATTTCATCCATGTGTAGGATTTTTTGCTCTGTCAGTCAATAACCCACAGTTTCCCCTCCTCCTCTCGCCATCTCTTGATTTGGAAATAGAATTGCTGTATGGTGAACTGCATGTTTTCAATAATTTAAAATAGGATCAGTACAAATCCTTCCAAAGTATAGTTTGTATCCTATAATTAACTCGAAATATTCTTTTTATTTTTATTTTTGGGTGCATTATTCCCTCAAGTTCATTACATCAGAACAATAGGTTATGAGATTTTAACGTACTGATTATCACTTGGTGGAATAAAAAACTGCAAAAGACAAGGTCGTTATCTGAAATCACAGGGATGTCAAATAAAGAATCTCCAGAGATGAGCCCTGATCCCACACAGAGGCACTGAGCAGCAGGACTTGGTAGCTACGGGAGCGAGCAGAGACCCCAGGGCACGCTAGGCATGCAAGGCTTCCCCACTCCATTTATCCTCTGCACTAGGGGTATAAGCAAAAATAAAAAACAACAACAACAAAAAATCCTTATTAACAGTGACCAGACATCAAACATCATTTAGACTTTTTAAAAGTACCTCTTCATATCTTATTATTGTTTTTTTTTCATGGATCCTTAATATTCAATAAAACCCAGAGCTCATAACCTATGCCCCTACTGCATTCAGGACATCGCTGCATTCTAGCAGTCAAACTGCACCGGACGTGTGTCCTACTGCTGTTCTAGTTTGGGATTTTCTATCTTTCCTCCATTTGAGTCACTGGAAAGGACAAAGTTCACGCTAGGTTTGTTTGCCTTTTCCAGCCAACGTGAGGCCTGTCTATTTGCTTTGCCTGTTGATCACCTAATAGGTATTCCACGGCTCCCCACTCTCCAGAAAATGCAAATGCCCTATAATATAGTTAATTATAAAACGAATCACAGACGACCCTTGCCAGAAGGAACGCACTTCAATGCAGTGCTTTAAGACAGCTTCCTGCACCTGAAAACACAACACGAGCCCTGAGCTGTTCCCTGGCTCAGCTCACCAACCTGAAGCCACTGCCTGACCACAGCAGCTGTCAGCCCCCACGACCCATTTCTGTGCTCTGCTCAACTACATTCCTGCATTATCAAGAGTCTAGGACTAACACTGAGCTGCAACAACCACTTTTAAAATCACCTAAAATTATTAACCATGTGATGCTGCCCTTTTTACATTTTTTTTTTGCAAAAGGGGTTAATCTCAAATATTGCGCTTTATTAAAATGCCCAGGCAATGGCTGCATCCTGCATTGCAAACACTGATTGCAGCTGGAGGGCTTGGGGGGGAAGGCGGGGGGGAGGGAGGAAGGGAGGGAGGGAGAAGGGAGGAGGAAATGAGATGCAGAACCAGTAAATAGAAAATGCTTAGTCAGCAACTGTTACTGCAACATTAAAGGTGAAATGTAAATAGGCACAGTGCCAAGATTCAGATAAGTTTGATAACATCATCAACATCATCATCTTACTACATATATGTGAAAGTGTGCGTACAAGTGCCACAATTATTACTCGGAACTGCAGGCTCTGGATACAAACTGAGACTTTTAAGAAGGCACCATGGCTCTCATATGCTGCCAGGCCTCTGAGAAAAACAAAACTTGCTACTCGGGAAGTATTAATATCAATTGAATTTATTACAATTTACTAAGCTCCAAGGCACATTACAGTGTTCTGTTAACTACAGAAATGTATAAAGGACAAACAGAGCATGTTTTTCATGTACAGCATTTTGCTCTACTGTTCAAAAGCATCCGTGCATCAATAAAAGCAAAAACAAAAAACACATGAAGATTAAAAACGTTCAGATCAATAGAAACAAACTGAAACATTTTCCTTACAAACTTGCAACAAAAAACACCCT
>VZSV01000079.1:2595976-2634607 GCA_013398735.1 Nothocercus julius
CTTTCTTTCTTTCTTTCTTTCTTTCTTTCTTTCTTTCTTTCTTTCTTTCTTTCTTTCTTTCTTTCTTTCTTTCTTTCTTTCTTTTTCCCTTCCCTTTAATAAACAAATATGAAGTTAACTGTAATTCTACTGTAATTTCTTTACCTGATTCTCTCTGGGTTCTTGCCTACGGTTGTCATGGCAATTTGATAATTCTGGCTGGCTCCCTACACATTCTGTTTGTCTCACTGGATTTCCTGATTATTCAGAAAACTCTTTTTAAAAAACACTCCAGCCTCTTCCTCTCTGCCCTCATTCTGGGCTCAATCCTGCTTTTTCATTCCTCTTGCATAGAGGGATGTGTATTACTTTGTTACAGATCCACTATGGTGAACCTGTTTGCCCCACTTATCTGAAAATGGAGATAATGAGATAAACATACACAGTCAAATATTTTCTTTCACTGTGACAGTCTATAGAGAGGAAGTGTGGAAAGATAACTACATATAGATTTCTTCTAAGGTTCTCGGTTCCTAATCTTACAGATATTATTTAGGGTTTAACTGCTGAATTTCTGACAGCAAACACATGTATTTAACTGTTACTTTTTCAAATGTGACAGAAACATTTGTACCTAGAATGAGAGAGTGAGAATTTATTCTTGTAAAATGATCAAGTAGAAGCTATATTTTTATTCAGGGTTCAGTGACAACTTATGCCAGAAGAAACAAATTGATCATGTTGTGAACACAACAGTGAAACCCAAAGAAAAATGGCCACTGCTAAGTGAAATTTAGCTTGCATGTGTAGCTACAAAAGGTTTATGTTATTAAATATTTGTGCATCTTTTGAAAGTAGTCAGTGTTATATTATGTATATATGATGTAAATATGTGTGCATGTGTGTGTATATATATAGATATAGATAAACCTGCATTATTTTTTGGCAATTGTTCTCCCACAGCCACTACATGTTTTGGGGAATAAAGCACATAATTACTGTATGTACCTATGACTATTTTGAACACTTTGCTTTCCACCCCACATTCTTGTCCTTGTATGTTTAGCCTATCTGCTTTTCAAGAAAGGGTAGGTATTTTACTGTGCTAGTCTGCGCCTCACACAACTTAGCCCTGACATCACTAGGATCTGACAGCATTATTTCAAGACAAACAATTCACCACTCGAAACAGAAACTTCTGTCCAATTTATTACAATTTAGATCCAATGATTTCCAGCATGCACCGTACTTCTGAAATTATCTGCATTACAGGAATCTACAAATTTTACCAGCCTTCCTTGGTCTCTACCACTTTATCCTTCCTTCTCATTTTTCATTGGAAGGCACATTTGGGATTTATTTTTAAGTCATTTTGATGCAATCATGCTGTTGGAATCTGCTAAGCTCCGTGCACATTCCAGGCGTGACAGCCTCCTCTGCACCAGCCTATTGTCAGAATCTGGGATATTGGTGACATCATCAGGTAGCTCGTGACATCACCTGCGAACCGCAGCACCCGCAAAGGCTGCTGCTCCTTAGTCATGGGGGATTTAAAAGGTCTTCTAGCCAGCACTTGGCAAATGGCTGTAGTGTTTCTACTTGATTTTAACTGTGAGCGTGCAGCTAAAATAACCCTTTGTACACAGGAGAAAAAGGAGCTATAAATCTAGTTGAAAATTCTTCAGTTATCAAATCTTACCTTCTTCTTACTTCAATTTTCAGATTTTCATTTTCAGTAGAATAAATATGTCAGTTTTTATCCCGTTCCAAGGTAGTGTAATAAATCAGTAATGAATGCATCTTCTGTTATGTGCTAAAAACCATGTATCTTCCCTCACTATTCAGTAGAAGAAAAGGTTTCAGTAAATCACATTGGGAACATCCAGTGTTAAAAAAATGTTCTTAAATTGACTTTAAACTCCTACTTTTTTTTTTCATGTGTTTCTACAACGCAGACACTGCAGACCCCCAAAAGACCCTATGCTTCATAATTAGCACAAAAATTATGCTGTCTCCTTGAAAAGAGACTGAACAGTGGAGCACTATATCTATAGTTCATTCTGTTAACAAGTAATTATTTTTACAAAACGTATGCAGTCACATTTATTATTTCATTATGAGTGATCACAAATAATTACAAAGAAATTACTGTTTTTGAAAGCACCTACAAGCCAATGAGTTTTTTCTTAAAATTTTGTTTACATACCTGCTAATTGACAAAATTCAGTAATCTGTAGGGATCCTACTGTTATTAGTGTAAATTAGCAAAGTCTTGCCACACCAAGTACCAAACCTTTGCCATGCAAATATAATAGGCCCTGCTATTCCATTTAAAAATCAGTGTGCTCTAGCCCTTTTTATTTATTTATTTATTTATTTATTTATTACTGTTATCTTTAGTGCTGTGAAACCTTGGAACAATTCCCAGTCTGGATCTATAGAATGTTTCCCGGGAAAATGTATAAAGAGTCTGTGTTCTGATTTACTTGGTGCTGGCACTGCCTGTGTGCTCCGGGTAAGCTCGGTCTTTGAAGACCTAGCCCATGTATGGAGTCCAGTCAGGCTGAAAAATTTAGCAGTTGAGACGTTTTACAACCCGAAATCTCTTTTCAACAAAGGTGTGGTTTAGCAGGACTGGCTGCCTCTGACCTCTTTCATTCTCTTATTATTGCAGCTGCTATGATGTAAGGCTGAGTATGATGGAGCTAAAGGAGGCTCACAGAGAAATGCTGAGAACAGCTGTTTTACTGTAAACATTAACAAGGGGTTGACTTCATTTGCAAGCTGGGAGCATTCACAGCTTTTGCACAAATAATACTTCAGGAATTTGGTCTAGATGTTCACAATACAAAGAAAAAAAAATATGCATTCTATGCATTACTGCAGCTTTGAATGAAGCAAATTCTCTCTACAGAGATGCATATACGTATTAAAATCAACAGGGAATTTTTCTCCAATGTATTAATGCATAGCTTCACACAGATGATACAGATGCACACACACAGGAAAAGAAGAAGCAATATTCATCTGCTTTAGTTATTTCTAAAGCTCATATCACATTGGTGTCTAAGTGCCAATTAGATACCAAAAATACTCGCTTGCAGCAGACACTGATGTCTGCTGATTATTGCCAAGCGACAATCAGGATCGCATCCAAGAGGGCAAAGAGGGATGCAAATGCTTTCCCTCTAGCTTGCTGCTGCAATTCATGGATGTTAGAAAACAAATTTCAGACATCATTTCTTTCACTGCATTCCCAAGGTTGCTTTATTCTGAAACAAGTCAAAAATCCAAGACATGACCTTTGCAGCAACTAGTGACATCCAGTGGCATCTGCACAGGCACACGCCGTCATTTGGGCCAGATCCTCCAGACCTTGAAAGCTTTTTTTTTGCTCCACATTATCAGTAAAACGGAGTCTGCAAGGCAGCTCAGCTGGCTGCGTGGGGATCTAGCAGTGCAGCTACAAAGAAGCCAGGTGATTTGCAGCCACTTTTGTGTCTGTTATGGCTCTTCATTTCCTAAATCCTAGTGAAAGACAGTTCAGGAATGTCTAAAACAAATGGCTACACCATCTTTCTCACATATATCCAGGTACTGGACTAGTTTCTTGGGTCCAGCAGTAGCTAGTGCAAAATACAGTAGCCCTGATGGTGTTACAGCTTACACTAGGGACCGTGCTGGCAGGGACAACCCCAGGATGATGTAAGGATGGCTTAAAGCTGCATTTCCACCACCCTCTTAAGCCTGCCAAGAACTGCTTGGCCAAAGCTTGGGGTCTGGGCAACAGTCCCTACTTACCGACTCCTTCCAGAAATACCCCATATTAAATATAAAGCTATATAAATCCCAGTTATCTTCCCCATTTATTATTATTATGGTTCACAGACTAAGTAGCATAAACTCTGGTCAACCTTTTGATGAAAGACCAAGGAAAACTTGGGGTCCAGATAGGCTTGTTAAAATTCATCACTTCCAATGAAAATCTTCAAGTTGTGCCTGTACAGTTGGATGTGGAACTCTCTGAATGAGATATAATATTAACCAATTGAACATCTGACCTTTTTAGAGTTCCCAAGGCATTTCCCACAAATCTAGAGGTATCAAATTTAGGATCCTTGTAAAATGCAATGCTAGTTAATTATATTCTGCTTCTTTAACTGCTTGTATTTATGCAGGGAAAGGAGAGATTTTTGGTTTCTGTCCTTTTTCTAGTATTAATCTGTTATGCAGTTGAAGAACTAGTCTCCTCTCCCAGATGTGGGATGTTTTCTCTGTCCTCTCCCAGATGTTTCTTTCATGATTTCTTTCTATGTTTTGGGAAGCAGAAGCACAGAAATCTGTATAACTGCTGAAGTTGTAAATATTGGTTCTCTTTCATTACTATATATAGTGAAAAACAAAAATACTCTGAGTGCCAGATATTCCTGACCCCGGGCCTGTTCAAATCTCCAAACAAAGTTTCACTATCTTTGAGCGATAATTGAGGCTTTGAAACGCCCCTGGAGATGTCTCTCTCCCTTTCCTTCATTCTGAAAGAATTTCAAAACTCTGAAATCGTATCTGTTGTGAATTGCCTTTCTCCTATTCATACTTTTTAATGAATAAATCCTCATAAAACAGAACAACAACAACAAAAAAAAACCTCAGTTTTTTGACTAGATCTTGTAACCAAAACAAGATCTCATCCTGTTCTATTCCATTGCCCATGTATATGATTTCTTCTTCAAGTTGAAAACTGAGTGAGGTTAAAGCCAGCATATTGTGATTACATTTGGAGGTTTCATCCAGGAAAATGATACAGATGATCCTGGGAAATAAGTTGCAGCTTGAGAAAGTAATAAAGCATGTTACGGTGCTTGTATGTTACTGGAGATTGAGGAGCTGTTTCCAGAGCAGAGACTGGAAAGGACGTACTGACACCTGTTTAATTTCTGAGCCACTGGAGTCAAATTCTTTCCTCTCTCCTGGCCAGCCCAGAGACCAGATGAGACGCTGTGGCCTGACCAGAAGACATACTGCTCTTTGCTCTACAGAAACCTCTTCTATAGCTGATTCTTCCTGTGATAGCAACTCACCACCTACAAAAAAGCTCCCTGCAAACACCAGGCCTAATGTATCCTGTAGCTGTACGAGACATCTGTCACCAGCATTAGAACCATCCAAGCAGAGAGTGGGACAAGGCACCTCATAGCACTGAGCGTGACTCTGCTCTGGGTTCACAGCACACATTCAAGCAGTTGTCTCGGGACATGGTAATTCTAAGAGGCGCTGTATGGTCATGCCAAAAGTTTCCCCAAAAATCATGTGCCCTGAACAAACCTTGAATTTTGCATTGCAGTTCCTCCAGGAAAACTCCATGTAAAACATTTGATCTTGTTCTTTAGCATTTACTGATCTCACTGAGAGCCTTCTTGTCTACAAACCTGTCAAAATGTAGACAAATCTCCACCCAAAAGCAGGTGAAATCAACAAACTTGCCATTTATAAGCAAGACTGTCCAGACTCTAGAGAGGCAGACATCTGCTAGTAATGCAATGAAAAGGAAAAAAAAAAAAAAAAAGCAATTATAATTCCCAATTGCTCAAAAATAAAACCTTATTGTTTGATTCAGACACTATGTTTGAAAAGCAGTACTTCATTTCTAGCCCTCAGTGCTGTCCTGTAGCTCACCTACTACTATCATATCCCACACCCAAACATTGCTCTTTCAGTGAGGCATCTCCAGTCATGAATAACTGGACATATGTCCTACCCTAGCAATACTGGAATGGTCAGGTTTAAGAAAATGACCTCAAAACGGGGGTTACGCCAGAAACCAACTTCCCAGGAACTCCACCAAACTGAAAATGAATGACAACAAATGGATGCTGAAAACAAGGCAACACTTTGTTTCACCCCATTACAGTCAAGATAAATCTTGGCAGTCTGATTCCTTTCTGACCCTAAGGAGTATAGAAAACAAATTTAATCCCACATCCTCTGATCTGCCTTTAGAACAACATCAGAAGATCCCCAGAGTACCCAAGTTACTTTCCCAGTCTTTCTTATACTAATGAGCTCCAAGGATGAGAATGGCCAATACACTGGGCAGGAGGTTAGGACACCACTGAAAACATATGTAGAGCTTCTAGTTTTACTCTTCACTTCTTGAAGTGAAACATCATTTTTTCCCATGCTACTATGTTTTGTTTGACCAAATAGATTCCTCAGTTTTTTTTTTTCACATGAATGTAACTTTGTAATGATGAAAGGTGATGCATTAAGAGCTGCAATGAAGAAATTTCACCACTGAGCAACCTACCAGGATCAGAAGAGCAGCAAGGTGAATCATTTCTGTATCACTCACATCTATACTGTAACAGCCTTCAATACTATTCTATGAAGACTACCTTTAGCAATGTAAGACTAGTCTCCATGGATCAGTTAAATTCTTAATTTCTCTACAGAAGACAGCAACTATTTAGTACACAAAATTGTTGTTTGCTTTTCAGACACAGGCCACAGCGAGCCAGATGTGGAGAGGAGGCACAGCAACAAGCAGCCTGCAAATGGGAATGGGTCTGAGTCACTGCAGAGTTGTGCAGCATGTAGGTGCCATTTGGGGTGACACAGAGCCTTAATGAGGAGACGGAAAAAAAAATTTCTAAATGCAGAATGCAGTCAGACTGAACTGTGAAATGTGAGCAACCAGGCAACCATTCTCCATGTGTTCTGTCTTATAAAAAAACAAAACAAAAAAAAAAAGCATAAAATCCTATGATTTTCCTCAGACATTTTTCTGAGGTCAGTTTTTCTCCAAAAAAAGAAAGAAATCTCAAAAAAAAAAAATTTGTGTTTATTTCAATCCAGGCTGTCTTCTGTGAGAATGTAGAAAACACTGACCTCTATCAGAAATATTTTTCATTAGAGAAAACCATCAAAAAACAACAACAAAAAAACTCCAAACAAGCTTATTAAAGTTACCTGAAAATAAGCTTATGAAGTTCTGTAGTAGAAAAATAGTTACATTCACTAGCGAGTCAAATACAAAAGAAATTATGTCCCCTAACCAAATGTAAAGGCTGACCTGTTTTTTTTTCTGTTTTTTACTATCAAAGATATTTGGAAGAACCAAAGGAATAACAGGGCACTTGTAAAAAATAACTTAGAAAAAAAAAGTACGTGTAAAATACATCAAGAAAAGTAAATGTGATGTAGAAAACACACCTCTAAGACTCTTCAGGTGACAGTCTGAGGATCAGGCCCAATAAGGGGGCCTCTTGTTCTATGACTAGATTTCCTGTACTGAGCATGGGAAAATAAGGCACCTCTGAATATGGCATCCAAAACAGTCGTTTGTGTATTTTATGCAGTGACTACTTATATGAAACATCTAAGAGGCAGTCCTAAAAGTTGGAAAGGGAATCTAGGACTGTCCTTACCAGATGTGTGTCTAAAAGTGTAGTCATGCTTCCTCTTACACCTTCTCTGCTCCCTGTCTGTCTCTCTCTCTCTCCGGCCCAATGAACTTAAATTATTTTCTGAAACATGGCACAGTTTCAATAGGAAGGGTGGAGAATGCCTGCCTTCAAAACAGCCTGTAGTTTGGTGGTCAGGCCACTCTCCTGGGAGGTATGAGTCGGAGTCTCCTCACGCACAGAACATTCTTGTCCACACAGAGAGGAAATGGTGAGGGTGCACTTGAGAACCTACCTTGTTTTTTTTCTTATCTCTGACTTCTATTATACATATAATAAAAGGAAATATTTAACAATAACCATGAGAATTACTGACACTTATAGGCATCTGTAAACTTTGAGATTCCAAGGCAAACAATGGAGTATGCTGTAGCAAGCTTGCTCTTTGAACCTTGTAGAAACACACAAGAATGGGCTTTGCTGTACTTCTTAAAATGTAATACATGCTTTGTGTGCGTGTGTGTGTGTGTGTGTGTGTGTGTGTGTGTGTGTGTGTACTCGATGCACTTGATAGGCTGAGTCAGAAAAAATTCTGCTTATGCAGTTTCCTTGTTTGTCCAGTCTATGCAGACTAACACCATTTCAGCTGTAACCTCACTCAGCTCCTTCTGCTTTCCTAGGGCAAAAGTACAGCAGTTGCATTTAAACCCTGTGTGGGAACTCGAAGAAATGAGTCTTACCCACATAAATGTATTTGAATTACATCGTTCAAATGCCTTTTTATTCATGTCTTCTGGCATGATACAGCTACACTTCCAAGTTTAGGATAGAATACAAAGAAAACTTCTATATCTCAGGGAAAGTGCAGAGAAGAGCTTCAGGGAGGCAGAAATTAAGAAAAGTGCCCTGGATTTTGAGCAAGACAGTAAGAGTTAACGACCTTACTTCCAGCAGCATAGCATGGGATCTACCATGCCTGCAAGTACACTCACTTGTCTGCCAGGTGGTTAATTTCACACAGATCTCTCAGTTTTGCAGGTTGGTTTCCTTTGAATCTACTTTAATTCTTACTGTATTTAAACAAAACAAAACAAAGGAGAAATTTCTGAATCTGCACAGCTCCTGCAGCTCCTGCTGGCAAGGCTACACAGGACTTACAGAACAGTAGGGAGAGAACTTTCCAGACTATGGATATCTGTTTTTTCAGCCAAACCAACATTTGCTGCTTAGATAATGAGAGGCAGTCAGTCTGAGGCTGCATCCAGCCATGGGTCCTAGCAGCGCGAGTCCTGCTGCCGGCAGCACTACTGCGTCACCCTGCAGCTCCTGCTCTTACCAGAGAAGCGCTTACAAGGGCCCCATACTGAGCCTCCATTTGAGAAAGTCTTTCTGTGCCTATCGCTCTGCATTAATAGTCCCTCCATACTGAGGGAGCGCAGGACAGTCCTCCCTCAGTTTCTAGAGTCAGGAAGTTTATCCAGTGCAGGAAGTTATGATTTCTCAAGGCTTTTCCATAAACAGTGTCTTTGGTTAGCATTTTGCTCCTTTGTGACCCAATCAAGTCAAAGGCATTTATCATATAAATAACTCCAAGTCTGTATTTAAATATTTTGCTGATCTGGGCCAAAGTAAAGATATGTTTGGAGATAAGAGGAGTTTTGTAAAATTGCATATTTAGATTTTTTGTGCATATCTCATAAAATTAAGAAATAATATTTTCTAATAGCTTCATTAATATTCTATATTCTTTCCTTTTCCTATTTATAAGTAGGGTATTTAAGATTTGTAAAATATATGCCTTTACTATTGGCATCTTGTTCTATTATAATTTTTTACTTAAGCACTTCACCCATACAAAACTATGCTAAATGAGGCATAGTCAAGATTACAGTCAAGATTACATTCTGCAGCCTCAGATTGTGCTCTTCTTCTTTTCCCAACTCACACAAATTCCTATACATCCTGTTATTATATTTAATAATTTGAGTATTTAAACACTGACTGGAACCCCGTTTTTCTCTCACAAGCAAACACACATAGACACACATATTTGCACGTGCACATTTTCACCACTGGTAATTATGAGTCTTTATCTCAATATGAGAAAAGGCTGTGGAAATATAGAGCATGAAGAGATTATTTTAACCTAGAGGGTTTTTGTTTGTTTTTTGTTTGTTTGTTTGTTTGTTTTCGCTGAATAGAACCACTGTAGCTTCCCTGATGATCTAATTTACGGATATTGTTTCAGCCTTTCAGGTTTTCAGCAGGATATTCAAAAGTGCTATGCATTGGTTAAGCTTTACTTCCATGGCCAGTCACTATGTTGGGAAAAAACATGTATTTTATTCAAGACTTAAAGACTACAGCTTTGGTAGGTATGCTACAGAGTGTTTGATATAGCTGGGCCAGGTGGTATGGAGTACTCACACTATTCAACTCTCAGGGCCTTTTCTGCCATGAAGGACCAGCTTGAATACAATGAAATGGAACTCGATGGCTCTCAATGGCCATGGCAGATTTGGGGACTGCAGACCTATCCCTCTGCAGACCCTAAACAAATGGGACTGTTCCATCTAGTGCAGAGCTTGTTACACCTTTGCAACACATCATTTAGGCTTGCGTCCACAGCCCAGTCTATCAAATAGAAATCTCTTCCCTAGTACGTGAAGGAAGACAGAGGGAGGGAGATAAACAAGCACTGGGAGGGCTGCTTCATATTCTGCACAAGGAAAACAGACAGTGGGATAAAAGTTACCCTGTGCAAACAACTGGAGCCCGTGCAGCAGCAGGGTGGGTTTCATGCTTAGGCTCAAAAGCCTGGACGTTCCTGCCTCCTGCAACAAGTCCTGCAATGACAGAAAAGCGCATTCTCAGCTAGCCAGCTCAGATGTGCCTCGATCTGCCTTCCTCGGATGGTCTGCACCAGTGTTACCCGGAGGCCACTGGAGACACTTACTGCAGTGTATACTATACTGGAAGTGGAGGGACAGGGAACGTGAGGGCCCTTGATAAAGGGATTCACCAGAGATACCATATCCCTATCATGATGGTCACCAGAATGCCTTCTACTATACTGCAGGGGCATCCTTGACCACTCAGTCATTTCAGTTCTCAAGGGAGAGGAAAAAAAAGAGGGTGCTAGTACAGCTTATGAAGGGGGTCTTGACATTGGACTGCTGACTGCCCTTGTGGCTGGCGGGACAGCAATGGAGGCAAGCTGTGGGCTGTGGCAGTTGCATAGGGAGCCTTAGCCCCAACCATAAGAGGTGACAAAAGGGTCTGTCAGCATAAGGTCTGACCTTGCAGATGGTCACCAAGCTCCTTATCTTTCTTCACTTGTGAATGTGCTTGACAAAGATGCATGCAGAAGACAGGAACCTCTCCTACCCACGAGTTATATCTTTTTATAGCAAGAAGTCGTGATTGTTGTAAAATCTCTGGACTAGCAAGGCTGGGAATCTTGTGAGGATATCTCTGGAGACCTGCAGAGTGACTGCAAAGCCAGATCTGCCACTCGCTGAACCTTTATTATTTGCACCAGTGTGACTTACAGGTTGTGAAACACACAACCTGTAAACTGAAGTTTTCCTTGTCCTAGGATCTATTTAAATGCCCCATTAGCAGAACCTATGTGTAAATGAGCTGTGTATTCAATATAGACATAGATATCTGAGATATCTGAGGATCCCAGTATGGAATAGAGGGTGCATCTACAGGATGGTAGAGATGTACCCAAAACAGAACAGTTAAGCTATTAGGAAAGGTCTCAGGTTAAGCCTAGTACTTCGCTAAAACATCAAGAAATATCCAAATTTGCCTCTTCAAACTAGCACATGAACTGGCAGAGCAATTTCAAATTGAAATAGACTAGTGTGAAGTCATAAAATCAATGACCAAATTGATAATGATCTTAGTGGAAATACCAGCTAAATCCTAGAACTTCTGAAAATCCCACCTTACATTGACAATAATACTGTACACTGAAATAGTGACTCCCATTAGCCTTTTAGAGAAAAGGGGTTGATAATGTGTCTATTTTTAAAATTCAATTATCACAGCAGACTGTCTTTGAATAAGTTGGCAATAAATCAAATAAAGATCAACAGCAATACATAAATTCCAGCAAATTATTGAAGACAGAAACTGATGGAAATTACTAGATAAAATTGTTCAAATTTACATTTGGCATCTGTGATTTTTTTCCAGCTAGCAACCAAAATTAACAAATTATAAGCAATTGTTTCATTATGAGTCTATGTTTCATATTATGATCTTTATAACTCTCAGTTTATACTGATTAAAAAGGCTGAAGCAAAATGGTCAATGTATATATTTTTTTAAATGATTCCCTTACTAACAAAATCTATGCTGTTGAATCAAAAAAAGAAAATATTTAAAATGTTATATTTCAACAATTAGACTTCTTATTTTTGTTTATTGATTCCCTGAACATAGGCAGTGAAACAAAACAGGTCTGTGTTAGGGCTGTTTCTAATCTGTTTCTCTTCCTGAGCTCCATACATCTATATGGGAGTATTTCCTTTATTCAGGTTTCAGACCTTGGTGAGAAACTTTTGCATTTGTCAAGAACTCGTCCAGCAGTTACAGTTACCTAAGACTTTCCACTATAAGACCTTGTTTCAGTTGCTTGTAAATGCCAAACTTTAATCATTTGAATTGAAATTTTCTGTGTTGTCTGCCTCAGGCTGATAATCTCTACAGTTTCAGCATAAATGTTGCTACTTTTTCTGAGGAGTAACTTGTAGAAAAGTTTATTGTTCTATCAAGGATAAAAAAATTCTTATACTTGTTTTCAGAAGACTCAGCACCTCCATACTTTTGAGCAGGATGTTAGGGTAGCCTTGGGTATAAGGAAAAACTTTTCTTTGTTCCCTAGGTAATTCATGCCAGTAATGTGGAATACAGCCTGACATTAGAAGGTTTCCAATGGCTATTTGTGTACACTCAATGCACCTAAGAGTCAGCTAGGTAAATTTGTGGATTACTTCATTCATACTGAGCATGTCCTACTACAGGCCAAGCTGAGCTGAGGGAATTGTTTTTCTGCAAATACAGGAGATGGATTGAAGAGAGTAAGAACAGAGGGTCTGTAGCCTTTAGCACACACCAGGACAAGGCTTCCTGAGTCCCACCATTCCTCTATTGCTAGCAAATAGCCATGAAATCCCTTGGCAAAGTACTAGTCTCATTTTGCCTTTAGAGGCTGGTTTGCATAAAGGAGAGCTGCCTGTTGTTAAGGTCAGTTAGCTCAAAGGGTAGAGGTCTGTATGACATATCTAAGTTCCAGCTCTCCTAATGATCCACGTGAGACTTGATGTGGTTCCGCATGATGGAATTAACACAGGAAATTACACATAAAGAGATTATGTTAACAGAGTGGTACGGCTGCAAATTCAAATACTCCAAAATTTAAATTGCCAAAATTCATGCTACCATGAAATCTTAATTCAGTCTTTCCTTGGTGTACACACAGCACACCAGATGAACACATGGTAAACCTGTAGGTAAAAGCAGGCTCCGGGAAATGAGTTGGATCACCTGATCCATAGCAGAATGTGCATTCTTAGTTCTGCTGAAGAGGTCTCTGAAACTAGAAAATGCGGACAATTACACTGATCTTTTATCAATGATGCTTATGAGTCATCCACTAATCATGTAAATGTTTGGAAAAATAAAGCTTAGCTTCATGAGTGATGCAAATCTCATCACCAGAGGTGCTTCCTGATGGACACATTTAGGACTTTTTCTCATCTGTGCTGATCTCAAAGAGATAGAAAATGAGTTTGTGTTTTCAGGAGTGTTTCAGCTCCAGCAAAATTAATAGCAAGTTATAATGACTGTGTTATGTAAATAATCACGTTCCTCTCCAATCAGAAGGTGAACTGCAAAATAAACTGTAAACTCACAATTGAAAAAAGAGAAAAAGAAGGCCAGTTCTAGTTTATAAATATACAGTGGCTTACTCCCAGGAAATCCCATCTCTGACTTCCAATCACTTGGGCTTCATTTCCACCATTCATAGTGTCACTATTCCTCATTGACGGAATTATAGCTTTCAATTATAGTGGTGAGTACTGTTTGCACATAAGTCTGTATGCAAATAATTAAGCTGATAATTCTGGCTTGTATATGATTGATCAGTAGAAAAACCCAACACCTTTGCAACCTTGAAAATGTTAATGATATTACAATTGATCTTTAAATGGTCTTTTGAAATTTGATTCCATCATTTGTTCAACATCTTTGTTTTCTTCTTACTTTTTAACATAACTAGCTATTCCTTGAACATCTTCGTAAACTTTCCAAGATTAAAATGCTGGGTTCTGCTTCTAATAAAATGGGAACTGCTTGAAATAATCTGTCTGCTGCTATTAAAAATATGCAGGCACTGCAACAGCTCACTTTAGTTGCCTAACCCTCATAGAGGAATAGGGATCTTCACTGTCTCTACATCACCAGGAGAAAATTAGATGCACCAATGAGACAATCAAAAAGGATGAGTGGTGAGTTGCGCAGAGCTGCATAAAGGAAAAGAATGTGAAATGCCACTGAACCCAGGAAATCCATCTCTGAGGTGAGAACTCGAAGTACCAGCCTAGCAAGTCATGCTCCCTCCTGTCTGACATTCTTCTGCAACTGTAAATCTTGAGTTCCTTTCACTGCAGAGCCAAAAAGAAGAAAAAAGCTGCCTCTGCCTTACCCAGCCTGCCAACGGTTAGGGCAACCTTCTGGAAAGGAAGAAGATAGCGTAATTAGACCTCCTTAACTAAACTAAACTCAAGACCCCAAAGACATTCTTTTAAGTGCTCTAACCAATAGTTTAGAGGGTAAGGCAAGAGCTCTAGTGTAAGGTAGCTGCTATGTAAAAGGTGCTACTCGTTTTGAAAAGAAATTAACAAAGATTTCTTACTGAATTTTCTGTCCTAAAACTTTTGTACAGTAACAATGCCCTGTTAAGTAGCTAATATTCCAACCTGGGCATGGCAGTATTTTAGCCATGAATGAATAGCACCTGGGATACATATAACTGGAAAAAAAGGGGGAGGATCTTGTTATCTATGATAAAATTCCCTATCCTTGAGGATGAATGACAACAGACAAATGTAGGATTTTTTTCTCCATAGTTTCATACCTGGCTAAAACAAAACAGAGGAATCATAATAATATCCTACATATCCTCATCTTCCTTGCTCTTTTCCCTCACTGCAAGTGCACACATTTATAAAGGCTTATCTTTATAATCTTGATGGGTAGCCATCTGTCAAAGAAAAAAAAAAAAAAAAGCAGCAGGGTGGGTAGTTATTTGATGCATAATACTTTTCATATTAAGGTCAGAAGCTATTCCTTAAAATAGTCCAAAAATAATAAATTCAACAGCTAATTAGTATTTGAGGTTTGGCTTTCTTTTCTTGTGACCATCTCAATTGATGTTTTTATATTTACTGAAGGAAAGACTGGCTAATACAGATGAAGATACTCTATCTTGGATAGTATTTCCAGACCCTCTTCATACCAACACTGCTTTTTTAACTTAAAAACGCTGTAAAATCTACTTCTTTTTTTTTTTTTTTCCCTTCCACTTTTTTTAGTTTCACTTGCAGTTTCTCTTCTGCAAGCCGTATTAATCAGAGGAGTGGACTGGGAGCTGTCGCAGAGACAGCCTCCCTTAGTACCCGCCCTGCATACTAACTGCTTCCACTCTGCAGGCTGGAACATGGATTCAGTCTTTCAAACCAGCTCAAGGCTGAAAATGCAAAGCTGCAAACTTCACTCAGCAAAATGGGAAGCCTAAGGTGGCTGAGATACTGTACTGCACAAGTTACATTCATGACTACTGTGACAAAGACTGAAAAGAGTCTGCTATGATAGGAAATGCAGCAGATTAGGGGGATTTCTTAGGAGAGTTAAGTCTGGATCAGAATTCCAGCTACTGATTTACTCTGATGTCAGCTGCAATATTTGCATCTCATTGCTCAACCCCCTTTTTACATAACTGTTCAACATATACTACAAAACATAGTAGTTAGTAGTGTACTTTGTGGCACCCTGCTATTAACCTTTTACCATGTGGAAAATCTAACAGTTCTGCTTTTAAAACTGTATTTAATTCATGAAAGCATTACCTCAGATTGATGACATAAATAACTTTAATAGCTTTGTCTGAGGTTTTGCCTGTGAGATTAATGATTAATGAAGGCGTGTCTCCTTACCTTCTGCAACACCCCATCATGTTTTCAATAAAGACAGAGCCAATGGGAGGATGGATAATGTCAAGCAGCCAGGGGCGTTCTGTGAGAGTTCAGCGCAAGGAAGCTCAGATACAGGTAGGTAGAGGAAATTATGTCAGAAGACTGGGCTGAGTAAGAACACAACTTTGTAGAGCTACGGCATGGCCCTCAAACATTGTCCAACTTGGTTATTAGGACTGAGCATGTTTCATTATTTTGTAGCTGAGAAAAAGCAGTGAAAGATCCTGGTTATTTGCATTTTACTTCAGGAGAACAAGCCCTAGTTACCCCAATATCTTGCAAGTGGCTTGGGGCTTTTCTATTTGGAAGAAAAAGAGGATGACACCATTCTCCTTCAGACAAGGAATGTGGAAGAGAAACATGTTAGTGTACATGTTTACTTCAGATCTCCAGAAGAGGAAATAATCTCTTTTATTGGGCCATATGTAAGGTAGAATCTTGTTTCCACCTCTGCTGAAAAGCTTCCAGGAACCTCACAACTTCTAGGGGCTCCTCCCGGGATGAGCTTTGCAAGTGGATTGCTCTGGAGCTCCTTTCTGGATAAGCTCATCCCGACATCCCTAAAGTGCAAGACCCAATATTTTTTTTGAGTGAGAAACTCTGCTTGAACAAGCTGATTTCACTCTAATACTAGAACAACTTTGACTGATGCATAAAGAGGAACCTTCCAGAGTGGATGCTAAAAAAATGGAGCTGGTAAAAGCAAATGATTGGCCACAAAATACTGATTGCAAAGTCCTTCTTTGTTAACATTTGTCTCTAGAAAAAAAAAAAAAATTAAGAGATGCTGCATTGTTTGTATTGCAGATTGCTGGAGTAGGTTGAAAGAAAGGGGTCTTCATGGGGCGATATCTGATCAGTACTGGATCATGTGCCAACCGAAAATCACCAAGTCCAAACTGCAAATGTTTATTTTGTGCATTAAACTCTCTTGCTCCCATACAGATCATATCCAAACTGCATACCATCCACCCATACACAATTAACAAAATAATATATCTTGAGCATTCCATCATGAATGAAGCTTGATCTTTTGTCCACATTAAATGTTAGAAGCTGTCCAAGAATACGTAAAACAAAGCCCTTTTGGGACACCACATAGCCTCTGTAAAGATAGGAACCTGAAATGGGACAAAATAAAATCTTATTTTGACAGAAATTCTTTAAGCAGCATGTTTCCCAGAAGGCATGAACTACTCAGCTGTAAAAATGATCTCTATGAGTAAGTTCTCTAGATAACTAATGCACCTGCAGACGTTAACAACAAGATAAGATTCAACCATTGCCAAGCATTTAATGATAGCCTAAGGACTAATGAAGATCTGAAGGATAGCAACTTGAAAGGCAGTGGTCACAGCCCATCCAGAACATAATGTACTTTCTTGTCTCATTGAGATGTAGGTGAAAATAATTCAAAGGCCATGAGCCCCAGATCCATCCTGGATAGTTTATGCTCCCCAAGCAAAGATGAATTTAGGTAGAATTTCCTTTTGCTGAGGTATTCGTTCAATTTGCAGGAAAAAAATAGATTTTTCTGCAAAACTGTAAGTGTATATATATATATTATATATATATATATATACACACACACACGGTGTCTTTTGGAAAAAAGGAATACAGAAATTGAAACTTTTCCTTCTGTTAATGTTTTCTGTGATACACATTTTCACCAGGGCCAAGTCATATCTTCGAGTTTTTTTATTCACAAGCAAGATACCTGGAATGGAAGGGGACAAGATGCATATGCTTTGGTATTGCTTCTAGTCAGTTAACATCCTTTTGAGCCTTTCACACCTAACAATCCAAAGAAAAGGCAGGACAAAGAATCCATAAAAAGAGAAAGGATCTGTTGTCTGGCTTTAGATCCTCTCAGTCATATTCATATTTGATATGTAGATTCAATTTTAGATTTCACTTTGGATTTCAGGAGCAATTTTGATTTCTTTTTGGAGAGGTCAGAGAAGGAGAAGGGGGGGCAAGGGTATTGGTTTTCATATTCTCCTTTGATTAGGATTGGGGTCTTTTCAGGAAATAATTTTCTAAAAGAGGACTGCTACAGTTGTCACTTACAGAACTGAAAAGATTATTGCAAAAGCAGTTTGATTCAAGCTCCAAAAACTTAGAACTCTGTTGCTTTCAGTTCTTCCTTGTTTGCCTTGGGCTGAAGAGCTTTGAATGAGTCCAGTTTTTCAGATGATCAGAAAACAAATTCTCATCGCTCTATTTAAGGATGTATACTAGCTCCATCACTGAGATATGAGTTAGTAATATTGCCCAAGGGAAACCATGATGCCTAGAGACTTCCAGCAGCACAAAATATCAAAGAAAGCTTGAGGAAAGGTTTGGACACCTCCTTAGCTTTCTTTGAACAATTCCAGATACTTCTAAACCCAAGAGCCAACAATGAACCACAGAGAGTCAGTGTCTGGCCATAACTACTCAATAATTGGCAGCTGGAAGTACTGAGAGAGCCAAAGAATTAACCTTTCCTTCAAACACGTTGAATTGTTTAGGATCTGTCCTTATGGGCCGATGACACTTCTCAGTTTTAGGCTTGTAGTCTTGCAGCCAAAACCACAACAAGACAGGGTAGGAGGTAGGAAATAAATCAGATGTCACCCTTTTCTGGAAATTATTTTTCTGCAGCCACTTGGCAACATTCTTAGGCTTGTGGACTGGAAGGTTGTCAGACTAAAAAACTTAAGAGAGGAGGAAAGGAACAAGTTTCATCTTCAGAGTTGCTGCCCCTTCCCACCCCTTTTATTTCACCCAGCCTAGTATCTATTACCTCTCCTTCAGGGTTTTTTTTTTCGCTGTCTCTGAAAAGCTAGGTAAAAGATTGGGTGATGACACAGGACTGGATGGTATCTGTAGCACCATGTTCAGATGAATCTTTAATTCCTGGAATGTGAACTTAAGATTTTTATTAACATTTCCCTCTCTAAAGTGGTGTGCCTTGCTCTCTCACAAACCCTTCTCTGCTCCTTCCTATCTTCCCTGCGTTTGTTTTCTAACAGGGGTTTGATGCAGGCAGCCAAGACAACCCCAGATTTGAACAACTCTGTAAGCCAATGACCAGAAAATAGTGCCTTAAACAAACCAAAACAAACCAAATTCTAAGAAGAATGCTAGACTTGCCATTGTTCAGTAGTTAATCTGTATACTAAGACAAAATGAAAGCAATATTCACCCTCCATTTTTTTTCTTTCTGCGTATCTTCACTTAGTCATATAAAAAGCAAAGCAACCCACAACCCAGGGCTAGCACCTAACACTACCATTTTAATGCTACATAAACCGTACTCCTCCTCCTCCTCTCTCTACTCCTCCACCTTTTTTTTTTTTTCTGAAATAAGGAAGACAGTTAATGCCATCTTGTAATATTTTCTGTTGAACCTAAGACTGCATAACAGGAAGATTAAATGCACATCTTACTTAGCTTTTTGTTTGTTTCAAAACCCTGTCTCCCTCTTCTTGTATTTAAGGAAATGTGAAAAGCTTCTAAAAGTAGTCATTAGCAAGAGGACTATATCTGGATGTAAATGCCTCTACAAAGCATGCAACAAGAAACTCTGAAACCATATAAAGAAGTATTCTACTGAAAGGAAGGGATGTCTGAATTTTATGCTGAGAGGTACAGAAAAACTGCCTTTTGCTGGTGACTGATGAGTTCAGCCTCAGCAGCAAGCACCCCTGCTACAGAATACCTACAAGAAAGTCCAAGTAAGAAGGTGTGCTGTAGACTAGCAATGACTTCAAATGTGTTCTCTTACTTAAAAATTATTCTATGAAGTCGAGTTTCAAGAGAATATGATTAAAACTGTTCCTTGACTCTGAGAGGCCTATGGCAACAAGATGGGATCTACAGATTTCATAAATCTGGTGACACAAAGTTGCCTTTCTACTTTGACTCCCCTCACAGAAACGGTTCATTTAACCTAGTTTCCTGGCCCCCCATTTAGTTCTAAGAAAATTCATCCTAAAGATGTTGTGACATCAACAATTGCTCAGTCTTTTGACATTCCCTTCATAAGCACCTCCAAGGTTGTTGACAGATGGCATCTTGGCCAGACAAACTTATGAGGCACATTGCTATAGATGAGTAATCCAGTCAGTGTAGGTACAGCGAGCCTTCACCCTTTACATAGGATCCAAGGAGGCTGATCACATGTAGGTTTAAACAGATGCGTTTGGTGCTGGAGAACATTCTCCTCTTTCTTTGCTCACATTATAGGAGTTGTCTTCCTTGACTTCGTCTGAAGAATTCTAAACTTTTACCCACTGAAACCCATTTGGCAGATCTGTGCTGGAAATAAACACAAACCCCTTCTTGGTTCACTCTGCATACAAATCCTCCCATTGTGTGACAAAAGGAAAGTAGTTCCTATGCACCGCTTGAATGGACTGCTCTGACTTACAAAGATGGAAATCTTTCCTTAGTAGAGAAGAATATAAAATAAGAAAGCACAGGCTTATTGGAGAAGATGTTTTACCACTGAGGGAAATAAGAAACTTACCTTAAAAAAAAAAAAAAAGATTTTTTTTGAAACATGAAATGTAAAGAAGCTCTACTAGTCACACCTAGGATGTGCAATGACCTTTTATGAGAAGGTCTAATTTATGAGCTTTTAGTGGAAAAGTGTGGAGGAGCAAATTCTAGAGTTTAGGGACCATGTCCCTTCTGGGCCCTTTATGGAAAAGCTTTCAATGTCATATCCTGTGACAGTATGTTTCACAATGGAATCAAAGGCAATTTTTGCGCCCTAGAATGACAACCACCAGGAATGGATCTGCCATCTTGAAAAACGTCCAAAAAGCCTAAGAATTTCTGAAATTTGACACCTGTCGAAGACTAAAAAAAAAGAAAAAAAAAAGAAAGAAAGAATAAATCACACAAAACTACCCTTAAGAGTTTTTAAATAACTTATAATTCTTTTTCTCTTCCACGGAAGAGAAAGAGGCTGGTTCTGACAACCAGTCTCTAATTGGTAGTCTTTTGAAAATATAATCTGTGATAAACTCCTTAGTTTCATTGACTTTAGTTTGTAAATTCAGAATTCCCTCCAGTGGCATCAAAAAGTGGTACATTTACATCTATGTAAATATCTTGTAATTTATTTCTAATTTTTAAAAGTAGACTGATTTTTTTTTCATCAGCTCAGCTACTTCAAGATCTCTGAAATAATTTAAAACTGGATACAACACAATGATATTTCTTTCCATTAGAACTTCTCACATGCCTTTTCAGTTCTTCCTTATATCTTACTAGCTTAATTTGGACTGCATTTCTCCTTTCTGTAGTCAAAAAATAAATATAAATACCATTCACAATAATTTAATAGCAACATAAACTGTGTGTCTTGGCACAAAATGTCTAAGAAAGTGTTCCCTGCAAAATGGTATGATGATGATTATAAATATGAACTATCCCATAATTTAAATACACCTGAACTTTCAAATGCTCAGAAATACACAGTTCAGGAAACGATGAAGAACATCATGTTTAGTTCAAACTTCTGAGCAAATGTAGTTAGCTCCTCAGTCTTGAGAAAGACATTACAGATCTTTAATACATCAAATAACAAGGAACTCAAGATGTGTTCTTTATCAATAAAACAATACTTTCTAAATCGTAACTGTCACATCAGGATAAGGCATTTATTCAATACTGGAGCACAGAACTGAGAAGGACATCACAAGCAGCCTTGTAATACAATCCAACCGGGTCCATAAGAACATGCACTCCTCTTCCTTTTTCTCCAAATATCACTCCGAAAATCTTAAAAGAAGAGCATGGTACTTTTGTTACTCAAAAACTACAGTATCACAGAAAGCTCTCAGAAAAGATTTCACATGCTTGTAATACCATGGAACTATAATGTCCCTATGATGACAGGGGATTTGTTAGGTGAAATGAACCCAAATGATCCTAAAGGAATGATCCTAAGGCCCATTAAAGGATCATGAATGTTGCAAAGACAAGCTTTCACAAGCTGGTAAATGCCAGCAGTAGCTTTTTCGTGCACTAGAATAAATCTATAAATGCACAATCACACAGTATTTCCATGATACTATTCTGCTACTTTAGCCAAGACAATGTCACTCCTTTCTTTGTACTTTGTCCAAATTCTACATACCTTCCAACATCTATGAATATATACTGGACAGATCCTAATGCACAGATAAAATAGTTCAGAGTCAGGTTTGCCCAGGAAGCTTATATCTGTTATCCCTGGTTTTGAATACATAACTCAGAACTTCAAAAATCTGTAAAGATTTTTTCATATGTAAAATGTTTTTTTTTCATAGATTCATAGGCCAGGAAAGACTTTAAATCATTTAGTTGCACCTCTGGCATATCATTTTGTATTAAATTTCACTCTGTGCTAAAGCCACTAACTTATTTTTTATACAAAAAATGGATCCAATTTTAAAGGCTATTCATATTTCTTCAGAGAAACTTTTAAACCTTCATCTTAGGAGATGAAGAATCCACATCTTCCTCTGTAGTTTATTCCCTCACTGTTAAAAAGAAATGAGTCTTGTTTCTAATGCAATGTTGTATGGATTTGGCTTCCAGCACAAAAGGATGCTTTTGTGCTATGCTTACCTCCCCTAAAATGAAGAGCCCTTTAGAACGCAGTGTTTTGTCCACAGGAAGGTATCTGTAAACATTGTAATTAAATCACCTTTTTTTTTTTTTTTAATGAACTAACCAGTCTGAGCTCTTCAGTTTTCAAACTACAAAGCATTTCTCCAGAATCCTTTCTGTGACTTCGTAGCACTCGAAGTGCTCACTGTTCTTTTTAAAATGGAAGCCCCAGAAACCTATTCAGAGTTCCAAGGGCAACTCCATATGCAAAGTTTAAATGACTTCTGAAGTGGTCTATTTCCCTATTTAAATGACCTATATTTGCCATACCATTATACTGAGGGCTCATGTTGGAACATTTGTTTATTCCAATCTTGAAATCTCTTCAGAATCACTGTTCTCCAGGAAGCAATTCCCGTTCCAATAGATCTATGTCCTTAGTCTTTAGGTATATGATCTTGCATTTGACTCTATTAAAATATAAATCTCTTTGAATGAGCAAAAATTAGAGAGTCCAGGTGGTCCTTCATGAGTATGTAGTATTTCTCCACACTTTCTGTCATCCAAATATTTTACAAGTATTTACATTTATTTACAAAATATGGAGGAAAATACTGACTAGCATTAGAGTGTCATTAGACTACTGATAGCATTAGTATCAGTCTCTCTCTCAGGCACACTCCATTTAATGATAGCTCTTCTGTTGGTAACAGTTGAACTACTGACAAGCACTTTTCTGAGTTTTGAGTTAAACCAGAACAACATGTGCCTTGTTGACACTCTCCATGGTTCATTCTTAAATTGGAATGTTGTTTAGTACCAGTTCAGTGCTTTATAAGAATCTGTATACATTATTTCTATAAATTAGTAAACATATAAATGTCAATATGATTTCTTTAACTAGACTGTTTTTCAGTAAATCTCCTTTGACTATCATTCATTATATTTCTATTCTTTAATGTTCTTTCATAAATCCTGTGTGAACTTTCCATTTTTTCACATAGATTGATAGCAGGCTAATAGATCTATAATTACTTGAGTCAGTCTTGTTACCTTCTAGAATGTTAGAACAACCTTATTATTCTTCTAGTTTCATGGAATAAATAATAAATGAAGGATGAATGCAAATTCCACCATACAGATCTGTGTTGATCCTTAAGTAATAGGGTTTTAACCTTTAAATACACAGCACATGGCTTTGTCGTAGTCAGGCTGCACTAACAAAATCACAGTAAATTGTAATATAGGCCAGACAGTAGACTGCAATCAGATATATTTTCCCAGTAGATTTCAGATACACTTTATGATAACAAGTGAATACTAGGACTCAGGTTTAATTTCATGTGCTGTTAATTAAGGAATTTCTTTTTATACTTTCTTGTTTGTCCATTCAACTTCTGTATCCAGATTCTGCCTTGCTCTGTTCTTCTCATGTTTCATAAATATTGTAATTCTATGGGGCCCAGGACCATCCTTTGCTTTGTTTTCCAGGTAAGCTTCTTTTTCCCTTCACCATTCTACCTCTAAGAGATAAGGAGCAGCTTTAAGGGGTAAAGGAAAAGGTTCCCAGTTTCTTCTTCTTCGTTGAACCCAGAAAAAAAAAATCACAATTCACTTTGGACTCAACATAAATCTGACGCTGTTTCTCATGATACTAGAGAGACTTTTTAAATCTTATTTCTCTTGAAATAAAGATGGTATTACATGGCTATAATGGTGTAAAAGGGACTTACAGGTGTGTGTAGGCTGCTTTATGCTATGAAAACCATCAGCTTACTGTAGAGGAAAATAAGGTCAACAGTTTTGCATATAGTTCTGAATGCTATTGGGAAAGCAGAGAATCAATCTTCTTTAATCAACCAAACATGAGACTGATGGAAAGGATGTGAAATTCTGCAGTGTGCCTTAAAACAGCATCAGATGCTACATTATTTCACAATTATATTTTCAAAGTATACTGAACATCTACACTACAAAAGTTTAAAATGATTTTTAATGTAAGTAAGTTTAATCTTTTTATTTTCGTCATTGAAACAAATGAAAAGATCCATTTTTGTAGCTTTCTTTCAAAGTAGTGGGCCACAGCTATAGTAACCTGGACACAATATTCTTTGCTTTTCTTTTCAGACATAAAATCGATAGCATTAAGTAGGAACTCATTTTTTTCTGTGGATACTTGTACCCACTATTGGATCATTTCTCATGTGCAACCAACCGTCTGCTTTAATGTCAAAGTTGATACTTTTAGTTGTTCCTTTAATTTTTCTCTTCTGTCTCTTCACTTGGGGTATCTAATATGAAACCACAAATTTAAATCTGTCTGAAAGAGTATATTCAGGGCAAAGTACTTCAACCACTTTTAAATTGCTCATTTTGTGCTACACTGTAGGTGATGTTTTTAGAAGAAAAGAAGGTTGCAACTTTCTATTAAGTTCAAATCTTTGCCTTCATTTCTTTCTTTTCTTCCTTTTCTATTTTTTAAGGTGCAGTCACCAATTGATCTGTCATATTGTGGTTTTCAAAGATGAACTGAGAATGTTCTGAAAGGAGGCTGCTGTTGAAGAGCTGCTAGAAGACGTAGAGTAGGGAATTACATTTTCATTGTGGCTAACTTTCAATGACACTGAAATTGTCTCACTTGGAAGATCATCAAACCCATGTTTTCTCTTCCACTTCAATAGACAAAGCTTCATTCATTTGATCTGGAGAATTTGAAGAGACTAATTTTCTTTTTGAAATAAGTGTGAATTCTTTTTATCTTAGGATTTAACAACTGCTGACAATGCTTATATTTTACTTCAGAAAAATTAGTTGTTTTCATAACTTCAGTCCTTCCATTCACTTTTTGCCACTATGTCTTTTAGCATTAACTTTCACAGAGTAAGTTATTATACACAGAAAATTAATAATAATCCAAATCACCTATTTGTCATATAAATAAGCAGCTTCCACATTTACTAAGATAAAAATAATAAAAAAACCCTATTGGCCTTAACATTGTAAATTATGAAAAAAATATGCTAATCATGTGCTCTTATACTTTTATTACATTCAAATCTATTCCTGATTGCTTAATAATTTTGTCTGTTCTCTCCTTTAACTCTGTATCTGTATCCCATGCCTAAGAATATCATATATGCCCCATAAGGCTTCCAGTTCTGTACCTATACTGATGTTTACTACCCAAAAAAAGAAAGGTCTTTGGTGAGAAAGGTACTTGAGACCAATACTGAACCTGGGAATAAAACAGGCCCCATGACTCGTGAAAAGCCAACCTGTAGTTTTAGGGTAAAAGTGACCAAGAAGAAGAGCAGTGCAGACAACATAGGAGTCTAGGAGAGAGAGGGAGACAGGCAGGAAAAATATGGCAGCTCCACTGACAATAATATATTACTATAATACATACGAGGCAAAGATTTCAGGTGTAGAAAAAAGAGACAGAAATGAACAGAAATGACATTTAACTGCTGGAAGCGCATTTTGGGAGCCTTCAGACTTCAGGCTATGGTGGGTAAAAGAGAGAGAAAGCCTAGAGCCCCCTGGGCTAGGAAGGGCATGCCAAAGTAAATACAGTGCTGTATCCAGAACCCTATATCCACAGTCCTAAGCCTGAGGTCACCAGGCCTCTTGCTGGCTGAATGGCAAATAAGGTCTAAGAACCAAACTGGCTATAGAGCTTTCCTTTAGTACTATGTTACCGGGTTATAAGAATAATGCTCCGAGCTGTCATTTTTTCATGTAGAGTACTGCTGATACAGTATGGTCTCCTTTGGTGAGAAGATGAATTCTAAAATTGTTTTACTTTTGCTAGCACGTCTGCAAGCAACGCTTTACACACAAATTGCAATTTTCTCCTGGACTACAGATACAACATTTTGAAGTTTGTTAGGTGAAACTAAGAATTTCTTATGAAAATAAAACCTGAAGCTCCCAGATTATTTGAAAAAGCTTGTGTAGGAAAAGCATGTGTAAAGGCAGAATGAGGGTAAATCACAGATGATGGCAACCTATACAGTGAAAACCTGGAAGCTGTCTTCAGTCTTACTATCTACTACAGGTAAGCTGAGCAGGATCTCTCTTCAACTCTGCATGATACTTAACGGATCCCAAGTGCAGGTGATACTTAATGGACATGGAAAACAAATACCTAATATTTGCATTATGCAAACCAGGATTCTTGTTTCCTTGTTAGATATTTTTATTGACCTGAACATTGCTGAAAAGTGCTTGGTTGCAATCACTGTTGCCTAAAGCATTTGATACAGCCACAAGAAATAGGCAGCCCAGGTTGGAGGAGGGCAAACTGATGTAGACTGTAAGAACACACTGGAAAGGACTTTGAAAGTTCATCTTATCTGTCCACTATCCAAACGCAGGATAAGAAATATCATCAATATTTCTGAGATTAGGTAAGGTGAGCGTAAAGATCTCTAATAACCAATATTTGATATCTTCCATTGGCAATGTATTCCAGTGCTTCATTATTCCTACTTTTAGAAAATATAAAGCTTCTTAATATAAAATCTAATTTGCTCTTGCTGCATTTTAAATCTCTTGTTTCTTGTGCTATCCATGTTGAACATGGAGAAAAAAAAAAATCCTTCCTTTCTGTGGTAGTCCTTCATGTATGTGAATACATGCTTTCTCTCAGACTTTTTTTCCTATAGACTAACCAACACCAATTCCTCAGACTTTCTGCATAGGTTGTATAGGTTGTATTTTAGGTCCTGATCTCCTTTGGACTCACACCAGTTAACTCACACATTTTGTGAAGTGTAATGCTAAATGCTCACTATAATGATTGAGGTGAGACCTTACCAGTGTTGAATATTTCAGCGTTATAATTTCCTACATCTTACAGGTTATATCTCTGTTTTTACACCCAGGTGAGGCCCACTTTACCCCCCAAACCTTTTCTGAAGGACTAGCCAATTATTTCATATTCCATGATATTAATATTGCTTAGTACCACCTAAATATGAATCTATGAATATGCTTTCTGAATAATTCCACACTCATCAAATTTCCCTGCTTTGCTTATAAGAACATGATATATATATATGATTCAAAAAGAGTATCAAAACCCCGACTGAAGTCAAGATACAGAAAATCTATTTCTCTTTTGTTCACAGCACTACCAGCTCATCACAGAAAGAAAACAGATTCATTTGACATGAGTTGTTCTTGACACATCTATGCTGGCTTTTACCCATCTCTTTGTTCTCCAGGTGTTTACAAGTACCTGTCCTTACCTGTCCTCCAGGTGTTTACAAGTAACTTGTTAGATTATTTATTATTCATTCTACTATTTTTCTAGATTTGAAGTTAAATTGACTGATGCAAAATTCTCTGGCTCTTCTTACTCTTTTAAGAAGAAACATTACATTTGTCCTTTTTAATTCCCTTGGAACCATGGCAGGCATCTCCAGGTTCTCAGAGATGCCTGCTAACAGCAAATCACTTTGGATAGTTCCATAAGTTAGCCAGAGTCCATTTTATCAGGCTCTATAACTTCTTTTTTCCTTAGTTGACCCAACGCCCTTTCATTTTGACAATAATTTTATTAGCCAACAGATTACAGTAGACCTGTCTCAGTGAATACTGAAACGAACAAAAAAAGGCTTAAATGATTTTGCCCAAGAGATCATACATTTCCATTTTTTTCCCTCAACCGAGTACTAAGCATTTTCTCAGTCTTTCTCTTATTCCTTACAGAACTCAAGCAGAAACCCAACAATCATAAAATTTAATGTTCTTTGAAAAATATTTTTAAAAGCAGTCACTTATGAAATATTTCTTGTTCCTCTTAATTAAAACTTCTGTGCCTTGTGCTTTCTGATTTTTGTCCCCATATACTTACGCATTCCTTTATACTAATCCTAGTAATCTCACATAATTTTCATTTCCTGTATGCCTCTTTCCTATGTTTGAGGTATATGATTTAGCCAGATGATCTCTTGTTATATTTCCTATTCTTTCCCTGCTTTGGGATCATTAAACTCTGAATAGTTTGATTTTCACCATGAAGTGATTAATTCTTTTATTGCTTTAGATTTTTATTCCATGAAATCTGATCTTCCAATATCCTAACTTTCTTGAAATCCTCTTTTTCTACTTTGCTACTTTCCCTTCTGTCTTTTAAAAGGATCATGCACACTTGCATTTTGTGTCCACGTTTTTTCCCCTTTCGTATTGTCATCCATATCCTATTTAGCACGTATTCTGTAGAGCGTATTCTAACTTCTCTAGTTACTTCCTCTGCTTTCTGTAGCAAAGCTGTTATCAGAACATCCCAAGACACTCTAGATACTCTGTGAATTGCTATATTCCCTTCCCTCAGAAGTCTAGGCTATATTTTTTCCAGTTATTATGAAGCTCAGAGCCTTTCAGGATTTGGCTGGTTTCGCAAAGACCCCACAAATGTTGAAAAACAGTAAACCAGTGGCCGCTACAAAGGAAAAAAAAAAAAAAAAAAGTTTCATATAGTCATATGAACCACTGTAACAAGCTTACTACTACACCAATTTGAGTTGGAGTTTTGTATTCCAGCTCTTCTGTCCCTTTTCATACACCTGACTCCTATCTTTGAGGAGACATTTCTTGATGCGAGAAGACAGGAGGTCATGCCTCAAACTCCCTCCATAGCCTTGACAACATGGGAGAAAATTAGCACCCACACACATGGAACTTTTTACTCATATTTTCCTTCTGTGTGGAATAGAAATAGAGTTTTTATCCAATTTCACACAGTTCTATTAGATAAACCATCCAAATTATATGAGAAACAAACCTTTTCCTGCTGTGCATTCATTACTAGGGTTTCTTCTAGTGATTGTCAGTCTGAGATACAGTTTTTGCTGCTGTATACTACAAGCAGAAGGGGCGAAAGTACTCCAGGTTTAGTAGTGTTTAAAGGGACGAATGCCAGTGCTTAAAGTTGGGAAATAAATCGGAAACTTCAGGTTCTTGGCTCTGCCATTTACACAGGTATTGTCTTAATAAGACTATACCTGTGTCATATTGAAGTGAAGGAAGCCTTGTTAGGAGGTTGAAGTAAATTCTAAGATAAAGACTAAATCTTATTTTCTGGTGATGACACTACTTTGGTGTATGAACTTTGGCAAGTCTTTTCTCTATCCTTTTGTTTTTAGATACCCAGCTGTAAAATGATTATAATGTTATCTGCGTTGTGAGGCATTTGCATTAAAGAATATTTATAAACCCATTAAGATCTTCAGATGATAAGAACTACAGAAAGCAAAGAATTCTTATTAAAAATGTCCAATTGGTATGGTGCTAGAAGAAGATTTAAAAGCCTAGAGAAAATGCTGAAATGAGGTAAATTTTCTCTCATCTCTGTAAAGCATCCTGCTGCACTGAGAGCTCCAAACATGCATCTGTCATCTGGAGGCCAAGTAGGCCTTCCACAATTCCAGGAAATCAATTCCAAAGACTGTAGATTGTCAGTTGCTTGTACACTGGAGGCCATCCAGGCATCAGATTAAATTGTATGTAGCAGGCTCTAGACGGCACGTAATGGAGACCCCCAATGACCTTTCTGAGGATTTGGGAAACATGCATTGAAATTACCAACAGACCCTTTTGTAGCACCAAAACTGCATACTGAACTTCTCTTACTCATCACACAGGGTCATTCACAACTGAGCTAGTTATGAAGAAGAAAAACAAACCAGAAAATGCAATCACCATTCTTTCTTCTTGTATAAAATATACAGGCATATCAGAGTTGCATTCTTTATAGGAAAAAAAAAAAAAAAGGGAGAGAGAGAGAAAGAGAGAGGAGCTGGCATTTATGAAAGCCCCAGTCTTTAGTAGGGTTTAATGAGGCTACTGTTACTGAATCTTTCACCCCTGAGAGATTTCAGCAGAACACCAAACTGGTGTTCTGGCCAAAACTACAGCTGATGAAGAAGGCTGATTTAGAAATGTAACACTTTCAATTCTATTCAGAGTCTGTAGACTACCCTCTGTTTTTTGGTTTATAATTTCATTGTTTCTGGAGTACCCTTGACATGGCTAGAGTTCAGACTGCTAATATGACACTTTCTGTGTTGCTCACAAGGAGGTTCAGGCCTTGGCATATAACACTTATTGTCTTGAACAGGAATGTTACATGTGCACCAAAATATAATCCCTTTTGAAAGTAAAGTCTTTTATACCAAAAATGGAGAATCTACATATAATTCTGCTTATTACTTCTCATTAACCTATAGTTTCAAAAACTGGGAAGTTTTGTACCTGAATTCTGCTCTTCCATTTATCAGTGGCTTGTTAGAAAGTCACTCCTTCTCCCCGCCTCGATAATACTCCTTCTCTATAGCAAAGCTACATGGCTTAACGAACATTTGGAAAGATTTTTTTACATCTATTAGGCAGATGGAATATTAGTGCACTTTGTTGTTGTTGTTGTTGTTTTTGCAGTTGTTGTTTGTTTGTATTTTGCATAGTTCCTTTACATTCACCAGAACAATGTGTTTCTTTTAATAAAAGATCATATAGATTTATATTCCAAACTGCCTCTAACTTAAAGGTTTTGTACATGCCTCCAAAACAGCTGTGAGAAAGGGCACCAGACTAAGTCAATTCTTAGTCTGACTGCAGGGTTCTGCAATGTAGAGATTGTAGACAAACAAACACAAACAAAGAGGAGAACTGTGGACAGAAAGTGCTCTTACCATTTTTGAATCCACTACAGACTTTCTATATGACTTTGATAAAGTTTTTTAAATTTGTTTCCCATTTCCCCACGTATTATTTTGGAGTAATAATTCCCCATTTCAGAAGTGTCTGAGTACAAATTCTTTGCTAAAAGTCTTTTATGCTAAGACCTGTAAGTAACAAACTATCTTTCTGCTAAAGCATCAGTTTAGCATTGACTTATTGCAGACTAATCAAGCTTATACTTTTAACTTTCTGCTTTATCAGAGATCTTGGTCTTACACTCATGTATGTAATTCTCTTCCACTTATATTTCATGTTTTTACACACATTTTGATCAACTATAAATGACTGCTTTTGGTGTGTTTCATTGCAGAATTAGACCTCCTACATTCTAGGGAAGAAAGTTAGGGAGAAAGGTATGTAGCAGCAATCTTTGCTCACGCGCGCGCGCACACACACACACACACACACACACACACACACACACACAAAATCTATGGCCTGAATGAATGAGTGAATGAGTGAATGAATGAATGAATGAATGAATGAATGAATGAATGAATGAATGAAGAAAGGAATCAAAGGCATATGATTATGAAGAAGAGACGTTCAAAGACTGTTTTAGCCACAGGCCTTTTCATGTCAAATAGCTGGCGCATCCAAACTGTAAAAAGTAAAGCAGGAATTTCTAGGATCAATTTCACCCCTTTGACTCATCCCGTTTCCTTGCCCATTTGCTCTCTTAGGGCAGGACCAGAGTGTGCAACAGGAAACCAGGCAAAAACAATACAAGAAAGACGCATTTTAATTTTAGCCACACAGCTGCCTCTAGGTTCTTTAAATATACTCCCCTCTAAGTGCTTCCATACAGCAAGCTATCCAAGCACTCTAAACAGGCTGTGTCTCAACTGCAAACTCATTCCACAACTAATCTCTGTCTGGCATTGTTACAGCAGTCACACCAAGTTGGTCAAATGCCCAGTTGGGGCAAACTGGGTGCTTATCCAAGTGCCCTTTTGCGGCCTCCACTATGTGGCTTTAAGTGATGAGTTACAGACTCCAAGTTCTTTGGGTAGGGACAAGTTTTCAGATAAGGATTAAAAACAACCTCCTTTCTCCTTATCTTCTCCCTCTGCACATTCATACACAGCTTAAGAAACCAAAAATATCTTTTGAAGTTGTGCCTATGAGTGACACTGTGCCCTAGTCTGATGTGATAGGTGACCTATTCTCCTTGTACTAGGCTGCGTGTAGCCTTGTTGTCTGGAAAACTATCTGGGGAATTTAAGGACTACCAAGAGAAAAATGGGAAATCTAAAAGCTCAGTCACAACACTTCAGTTCTTCATGGTAGGTTGTTTTTTTTCCCTTTGGCTTTTGAAGATGAAACATAAACCATCTTTGAATTCTAGAGGTTTTCTACTGCCATCATGTGGAGACTGTCCTAAAAATCATCTTCCCAGGCTCTTGCTAAGGAACATCATTTTTCCTGCTCTTGGCAAACTTAAAATGTCTAATTTAGTCTTACATCTATGCAGGGCTAGTCCTAGAGCCACAAATGCCATAAACATCTGTTAAATATTCTACCATCTTCAGTAGACGTTGCTTTTTCCCTACTGAAGCAGTGTATTTGTTCGTAAAGCAGAGCCAGTGAAGAGTGTGACAGCTTGGTCATGCTTGCCACTGCTGATGTTCCAATATAGGTTTCCTTCTATAGCCTGCAGGAACATACAAACATTTAATATCAATGCTGTTTCATTCCACGTAGCAGTGACACAAAGGAAAACAATAATACAGAAGGGTATCATAAATCCAATTTCCCAAGCTATCTTAGCATCAGAAATTTACATTCTTCAGGCTATTGGTCCCGCTATGCAATCCTCCATCTTACCTGACCACCATAACATTAGCATTTCAGCAAATTCATAAAAATTTTAAAACTTTTCCAGAACACTTGAAATGTAGGGGGCTGTAATAATTTTAGCAAAATAAGGAGCAAGAGTATTCTCGCATTTCATGAAACTCCAAGTTTTAAAAATTTCAGCTAAAATCAATTTTAAAAAGCAAAATGGAAGATCACTAAGCATGTTTTCTGCTTTACTTGTTTCTGCTTTTATATTAATTAACATCATAGCTGTAAAAGACAAAACAAAACATTCAGGTATTTTTTCAGAAAATCTTTCAGCAAAACTGACATATTTGCCTAAAAGGCAAAATCAAAACAGTCTGAAAGACAAACATCGTCAAAAATTCTTCAAGAATCATTTCCCTCCACCAAATACATACAAGGGCTTTTAGGTAAGCGGCCTCGTTTTCAAAGGTGCTGAACCCACCAGTAGCTCTTCCTGAGCTACATCAACAGAAGTCAGACTTGCATATGTTCTGAGGATCTCAGTTATACCTCCTACCCATTACATTATCTCACTGGAAAAAAACATCCTAACTATTTTATAGTTTCTCCCTCAACAGAAGCTGGCAACCATAACCATCAGGCTCAGTAAGGTCCATAACTGACTGTGAATCAACTGACCAGCTTTCCAGCAGATACCAACCTTTTCCTGTACAACAAGACCTTTTCTTAAGAGCTCTAAGCCTTTTCTGAAGGCAACGCTCAGTAAGTTTTGAAAGATGGTTAAAGATAGTACTGTTATCAAGGCACTGCCTTTTGCTTGGCTTTTTGTCTTGATATGCTGCTGTAAGCTCCCACAGTTTTATTTAGCTTTGTACATAAATTGTTCAGTGTTTTACTGCAACAGTCCGTGCAGAGTAGATTTCTAAATTAAAGCCAAAATGGATCCTTCTGACATTCTTTGGCATAAGGGAAGTTACTTTGTCCCGGGAACCAAGAGGCAGTTCTATTTTTGTCTTTTAAATAGCTCTAGTAATTCTGTACTTTTCACAGCCATATTATTAAGCAAAGCCTCAACCACTAGTAAAAGAACACAGATAAATTCATCCATCTAACATCAGAAGCCTACAGAGAAAGTAACTGACTCAGAGCGGCATCTGAGCTTCTCAAAAAGCTTGTGCCCAGTCCACAGCCTTCTCTGTCTGTACTATGGGATGAGACATAGTATATGGATAGATCACTGATACTCCATCCTATGACCTTTCTACTGACTAGCATGTAGAGAATTTCACCCTTCTATATGAAAATAAGGGATCTGTTCCTTTAATTCTCACTAGCAGAGGTCCATACTGAAGGCTCCATGTTCAAAATCTCTTCTGCAAGAGGTATTTTTGTCACTCTTGCACATAAAGAAATGAATTTGCCTTTTCCTTTGCTTTTAAATGTGATAGGAATTAACAGACCAAGGTCATTTCAAAACAACATTCTGAAATGTAGTTTTGCATTCTCGAGAATTAAGAAATAACAGATCTGAGACTGCCAGTGCAACCTTAATTCTGCCACCTCATGTATATCATGAACCTACTTTTGTCACCTACTGATATCTTGTTTTTTTCCTATCATGAAATAGACTGTGTAATTCAAATTAGTAATAAATCAAAACCATATACAGAATTATACAACTATAAACTGTTGTTTATAGTACCCTTACCTTGTATTTTTTTTGCCTTTGCCAAGTGTATTGTAATTTTAAGTAAATTAGATAAAGCCATTGAATCCTGAGAAATTGTCTACAGACAGTCCTTGACTGGACCAAGTTTGACCTTCCTATAATATTTTAACACATGAGACATATGACACCTAGTGGCCAATCCAGATAACAATACAGAATGCATACAGACAGATATAATGTAAGGATATAGATCATAGCTCTTAGGTTCACAAAATTAAGATGCAACTGCAAAACTGAAGACATGTTACAATCCATATGGAAGAGTCAGTCGAGATGTCCTTAACAGACTCAGTAGCAAACAAACAAAAAACAATCATCAACATTAAACATGTAAAACACAAACTGAGATAATTCTTGGTCTCCAGGAAAATATGACATATACCCTACTTTAGGGTAAACAGTAGCTCTTTTAAGACAACAGTATAAATATTGTAGATTTCCCTGTTAGAAAATAAGAATGTCATGAGGAAATCTTGCTGACCCTGTGCATCTACATCTCATAGATTTTCAGTTATCAGAAGCTATCCTGGAGATACATATATAGATAAAGGGAGGACTGTGCAGGAGAAGTGAGAGCATATGAAAGGATATGCTGCCCTCCAAAATACTCTTGACTACTGAAATATTCTGTTCCTGCACAGATTAAAAGCAGACTCCTGAGGCTGCTCTTTCACACAGTTTATTCAAAGCCTCAGTTTGCCCTAGAGTCCAGGAGTTGCAAAGATGATATTGTTGCCACTGGTGTTCTCCTTCAACATAATACAGAACAGAAAAAAGTAAAGAGCATTAGAGCCACTGGTTACTTGTTTTATTCTTGGTATGCCATCTCTGCTAATCATTCTTTGTCGTTAAATGACCTTTACTCTGCCCTCCTTTAATCTGGAGACATTTATGGTAAAGATGCACTTGCAGACAGATAAATGAATCTGAAAGAGGTGTATTCTGAAAAGAAGCTATAGAGGTGAAATGCAGGAAAAAAAAAAAAAGTATAAGCCAGTGCTAAAAGATCTTCTCTAGAGCAAAAATCACACTAAATGCACTCTTGGGTGAAATCCTATGATCTGGGATATAATTCGGGTCCAGCAGATGACTACATAGTACCCCTTTCAGGCTTTGATATTTATTAAATAACATATTCACTATTAACAAAACCCATATATGAAATGTTCTTTTAAAAAGACTTGAAGTTTTAATGTTGCTTTAATTTACAACTACAAAGTAAACAAAAACATAAAAAGAAGTGTGTTTGAGATTTGGTGCATCTCAGCTGAAATGTGAAGCAAATCCTTTATCCACATCAACTCATTTTTGGTTAAGACTAAAAATAATTCAGAGCCATTATTTGAACAATATTTTTCTGTATTAAAATTATTATTTCTGTATTAAAAATGTAGAAATAAATACTAAACAGATAAAATATAATGAAAGTTAGATTTTTGCTTCGATAAAATGAGATGTATAAAACTGTATTTGCAGATCAATTTAATGCAATACAGTACTTATTGAAGTGTATTTTGACAGCAATCGCAAAATAACTAGGTCAGGATAGAAAGAAGACTGAATGCTTAGTGTTTTCAGACAAACACGTAAGCTCTCCAGTTGAGCCAATGTATTATGAAATCAAGTTCTTTTCCTGATCTGGCTATGCTTTACTTCTGTAGCTTGCCAAGTATTTATTTCTACTGTAAGTGCCAAAGATTCTTTGTTCTGTAAGAACTTATGGCATCCATGCATCATCACCTCTATTAATTCTTCAGTAACCACACAGACCTATTATTTAACAGCCTTGTAGGATAACTACTTGCTTTTGTCCCTCTTAAGTCATTCTAAGAAAGCTGATTGCTGCATCTTTTCCTGGAAGAAGTGATTCAACACCTCTTTTTCAAAAAACAAAAACAAAACCTAAACTCACATACAACCATACCTTAGGCATATTCTTTTAATTCTTCTCCTTTTGCATAAACAAAAATAAACAGGGAAGTGAATTAAGTTCTTTTCCAACAAGAATAGCTATTCCTGTTGCATACATTCAGGGAAGCTCATTTGCCAAAGCACTTACCTTCAGGAAAAACAAAATACAGCACAACATATGAAAAAGAGAAAATGTCCTAGTGTCACTGACAGTTTTCACAAAAAGCACAAAATAAATGAAACCTTTTATCAAAGAAAAGAACACTTGTAAGGAAAGAGGGGAAATGACACCAATACTATTTAAAACACAAAAAGCCCACATTTTAGAGCAGGGAAAATTCTGGTGATGAGGTTCCATTGACATTTAAGGTTTCACTCAGCTGAACCGAGAGAGAATTCAGGTGATAGGGTATAATTTATTCAAAGCAGAGGTTAACCTAGACTATCCAACAAAAAGTCTCTACAGTCTCTATTTATAATACATGAATTTGGTTTTCCTACCTGCTATCTCTCTGATGAAGGCCTGGAATCACCCAGTCCCAATTCTACTCTGAATCACCTCAGTTGGCTGATTGTCTTTCCCAAATCAGTCTCTGGTGAATTGTTTTCAGTGAACAGGCTTATGCACTCCACTTCCTTAGAAATTTGGTCTCTGTGGAGATCAGTAAGGGCTGTTTCTGGGGACAAGGCAACTCAAACCATGCCTGAGCACATATCACGATGCAACAGTATTCTTAGCATGCTTTTTCTCAACACCCAAACCTCATCAATGGCAAGAGATCCAAAAATCAGAGTCTGGATATCACACATCTCAGAGCACTTTTTAGATGTAATTCTAGTACTTAAATACTCAAAAATTACAATTGAGAAATATGTGTAACTAGTATTCTCTCACAGCACTTTAATCAGAACTGGAACACATTCTGTGTCACACTTGCAAAATGACAGCATCATTTCAAATTAACCCATTTTTGTTTGTTTTGCATGTGATATGTCTGCTCTACACTGTGCTGAAATTTAAAATGTCCTTTTCTTATCCAGTCAGGAATTTATTTGACATGTTGCCCTTTATTAACAAGCATGTTTCAGGTTCTTTACCACCACCATGTGGCAATGGAAGTAGTTCTTTTCATCCACTTCTGCTCAGGAAATTCATTGTGCCCTGTGCTCAGCCCTTCTCAATCCTGTTTCCTCTAGTGAGATGGCTTTCCATGACCAAACGCAAAATATTCTGCCAGACTTGTAGATGCCAGTACTGTTTGTGGAGTTCTTCCAACAAGAGTTAGCTATTCCTGTTGCATACATTCATCCAGAAGATTCACTTGCACCTCCTTCCTGGGACTTGTTTTTCTGCAGTTCATATAAAGTAAACCATGCACTTCTCTCAGCAACTCATATTTACTAACCTCACGGAAGAAAAAGGGTATCTTTTTGTTCATGATACCTCTTTCCTTTGCTACTCTTTCCTTCAGAAAATACGCCTAAAGTTTTGGACCTCTTCAGTGCTACTTTCCTCCTGTTGCAAGCGGCTGTCAGCCTAAACACTTTTGCCACTACTTTACATTCATGGCATCAAACAGGCTCTAGCAAAACCTGAACTCCTGTGAGGGAGCTGAACTGTCCCCTGCAGAGCTCCAGGTGGTGGCGTTTTTTGAATCAAGGGAGGGAACACCGTTGTGCCGTGCCGTGTCCCGCCAGGCAGCTCTCGGTGGCCCTTTCCTTCGCAGGCCCCCACCCCTCTCTCAACGATCACGCCAACGGTTGCACTAACGGTCGCGCCGACGCCTGCGCCCCGCTCCCCTCCACAGCAACCCCCAGGGCACTATCTGCGCATGCGTCGCCACAGCACCTTTCCCGCCTACCAGCGGCCGGGGTGCGGCGCATGCGCACCGAGGCGGCGCCGGCCGCGGCAGCTGGTCACAGGCAGCTCGCTGTGCGCACGCGCAGAGGCTGGGCAATCGGGCATCCTTCCACTTCCTGCATGGGCGTGGCCAGGCGGTGAGGGCGGGCTTTGTTTATGGTGGCGGTTGCGCGCATGCGCGGTGTGGCGGCGCTCGTGTTGGAGCGGCCTGTGCGCAGGTGAGCGGCCATCGGGCCTGGCCTGGTTCGGTTTGAGTCGGTTCTGTCCCGTCCGCCGGGGCAACGGCAGGGGGCGGCGGCGGCCGCGGGGATGATGATGATGATGATGATGATGATGATGATGATGATGATGATGATG
>VZSV01000079.1:2634887-2664985 GCA_013398735.1 Nothocercus julius
CTGCCCGAGGCGCCGCGGTCCCGCCGGCCAAAGGAGCCGCCCCGCCAGGCGCGGCCGGTAACGGGTTCGGTCTGTTGCGCTCTGTTTTGTTTTGTTAAGGGGTAAAAGCTGGGGCCGGGCCTTCGTAGAAGGCCAGGTGACAAACGCTGTGTGCTTATTGTATTTCTAACCCTCGTTCTGTTTCTAGTTCTGGTCCTTAGAGGTTATCATCAGTACATACCTCTTTCTTTAAAAAGTTAAGTTTTGTTGGAGAGGGATAGCCAACTAGGGGAGGGCTTAAACCCCATCTTCCACAGCAGCCTGTTTGTACCGTGATTATTTAATTAAAACTGCTCTGCTTGTACCCTGAGTATTCAGTCAGAACTGCTGTTAGTGATAGGAGATGGTGAAGCAGGGATTGTGCATTTTTTATGCGATTAAAATGCATGCTGCTTAAAGCACATAAGTGTCAGTAACTTCATCTGTGATGCAAGTATGTATTTTATTGGATTTCCGAATCAGAAATCAAAATTCTTTGATAATACTTCATCATTTTTTTTCTGTTAATGGGACAGAGCAGGATAGTTCTGGCATAATCTAGAGGTTTGTCTAATATATAGTTGACCTTAGGAAGCAGCTGAAAGTTGGGAAGGGTACATGGTATGAGAGGTCATAGTGTAACTATACATTTTTTTCTGTTTTTTTGAGGCTTTTAGCCTTCCAGCCATTCCCAGTCTGAAAGGGTATGGAATAAGAGGTATTTCTAAGGTTGTA
Source organism: Nothocercus julius (assembly GCA_013398735.1). Classification (NCBI taxonomy): domain Eukaryota; kingdom Metazoa; phylum Chordata; class Aves; order Tinamiformes; family Tinamidae; genus Nothocercus; species Nothocercus julius. The sequence goes on from VZSV01000079.1 coordinate 2,635,641, forward strand.
TCTCAGGTGGGAGTGCTTTGCAGGTATTCACATTTGGCAATATGGATTTCCCTAGCCAGAGCTTATTCTGGAGATATTTTTCTCTCCTAGAGCGAAACAAGGTAGCAAAAGAAGAGCCTTGTGGATTGAGCTGTCTTTATGCTATGGGGTTTGTCCAGAACAGGTGACCTGTTTGGGAGTGCAATCCTTACCCATGATAGCTCTGTTTATAAGACAGATATGACCTGAGCAACCTTAATTATTGAAAAAAATGTTGCTTATGAACAGCTCCTCGCTTTTAGTTTGTTTTGTCCTTTTGGATAGAGAAATGTCTCTAATGTGTTAATTTTCTATCTATATTTCATTCTTTACGTCACTTAAGATGTTTTTACTTCTGAAAGGTCTTCAATTAATTCACTAGGAGTGTACAAAACTTAAAATACGCAACTGTCTCACTTCACTTAAAGGTATATTGATTTAATTACAGATAACAATGTATGCCGATAACTGCCGTTGGTCGCCCATGGTGCTGAACTTCAGAGAAATCAAGTAGAACTGGGTGTTACATTTTTGACAGTCCGGTGCAAGGAATTCTATTCCTATTTCCCATGTTAACTGTAAGGATTTTTAGCTTGTCTGATAGAATCTTTAATTGAGTTAGAAATTACTTGTGCAGAGTGTGCTTTCTGGATAAAGCTGCTGGGAATTATTCAGTAACTTAATGCATGAAACAATTCTGCTTCAGGTAAATTCATAAAGGTTGGCTGATCTGTGCTATCTACTCTGGCTTGCTTAGTCATAGAAGAAAGAAGACGAGGCAGTTGAAATCTAGCCCTTCTACCACACCTGTGTCTTTAGTACTTCTAAAATACCTTTGATTTATTGTTTTTTTACAGCTGTAGTAAAAATAGATCATAGAAGATCTTTAATATGTTTATGCTTCAGTTATGAATTATGCCGTAACTTTTTTTTTTCTATTTGAAGGAGGGGTAGGGGAGTGTTTAAGCTGTCCTTAAAACTCAACATTCATATCTGTACCATTGATACGATACTCTTTCCTTGTACATGGTGCAGGAGGCTGAAAGATTGAATCCTAGATATTTTCTGGACACTTACATCAGCCTGAGCCGATGGAAAGCATCAATCGAGAAAATTTTATGAAGTAACGTATCAGTTGATACAAAGGATTGTTGCCTCTCTTACCCACTTGGTAATGGGTTATTGAACATGCATTGAGAGTTTTGTAGGCAATAGGCAATGTTTTATTGGCAATCTGTGTGATAAATGTGTGATAAAGATAACAAATGTAAAGCTGGGAGTTTAGTAGAATTCTACTGATTGCTTAAGATAACCAAATTACTATGAGGGCAAATATAACCTTTTTTTGTAATCTTATTCTGGTGAAGCTTTCTTCTTTGGATTCAGGGGAAGTCAATTGCTGTGTCTAAATATTTTCATAGTTGCTCAATGGAAAACGTGTTGAAAACTGCGTTCAATGCTGGGGAAGCATGGAGAGAAGATAGCCGCCTATTGAGAGCTTCAAGGAACTATTGGACAAAGTGATGGAAATGAAGAATTTAAACCATCGCTTCAACATGGCAGCAGCTGAGTCTGACAAGGACTCTGGATACTCAGGTTTAGGAAAAAAAAAAAAAAGTTATCTTTCTGTTATTTTGCTCAGACATTGCTTTTGTTGGTAACATTTGATAAATCTGTCTCTCGACGCTTTCTGCTTGTATCTCATTTGCTGGGATCCTGTTTGTGTTCAGTACAGGTTGAAAAATCATCCTATCCTCAGAATTTTTGTAGTGGGGCTTTATGGGGAATTTATCTTCACAAAGATGTGCATCTTGAATGGCATCGGAGTTTAAAATGTGCCTCGTAAAATATGAGATTCATCTATTAATTTCTTTAGAATGTAGAAATGGGAATGGAAAGATCACTTCCAGCTCACTTCAGTGATGAATGAGCTACTGGGTTATGCTGTCTAATGTCTCTTAGGATGCAACCTGTCTTAGGATACAACCTCAGTAGAGCCCAATAAACTAGAAAATAATTTTTATAACAGCAATAAAATGTAGATGCAGCGTTCGATTTTAATATTCAACAAAGCTATGCAAAGATTGCCTTTAAAAGATAAAAATGCTTCTGGGAGAGATACCTGCCTTCCTTGGTTTGTAGACAAGAGATTTTAAGACACAATGACGGCGGCACAGACTATAGTGATGCAGAATCCTCTAATTCTTTCCTACATCTGGCTTTAGAGTAGTCTTCATGATAGTGTGCAGGCCCTTGAATATTGAATGCAAAGGGACTGAAAGTTTGCTTGGGAGCAAGCATCTGCATAAGAACTGGCCTGAAATACAAGTTTTTTTGATAAAGAGCATTTGACATCTGTCACAGCATGACTAATTTTAATGATATTTTAGAGTCAAACTTTTATTATTCTTTATAGTTTGATTGAACAGGAACAGAGCAATAGAATGAAAGTTGTTAGGAGGCATTCTGCATGTAAAATAGCTAATAATTTAATTTTACATCTGGCAGATGGAAGCTCAGAGTGCCTGGGTGCTATGGAGCAGATGGATTCAGAGGACATGCTAAACACACTGTGTTGGAACACAGAGGATGGGTCTTGGCCATGCCCGATGACTGCAAGCAGTTCCTTTCCTGCACTTTCTCCTATGGTTGTAATGAAGAATGTGTTAGTTAAACAGGTAGGGAAGAAATAATGTATTGGAAAATGCTACATGCTCTTCAAAAAAGTGTATTTTACTGTTTTCCTTTCAAGAAGAATGATGCAAGTTGTTACAGTTGCAGTACAGAAAGTAACTGTTGACTTGAAAAGTTCTGATATTCAAAACCTGCCCTTTTGAAGGGCAGCTAAAATCATCAAGATGGAACAGCGGGAAACATAGTTCTGCTAAACTATAACTGCTTTTCTGCTAAACCGCTTTGTCTCAAAGGGACCTGCCCAAAATAGATCCTACAGAATGCTCTATAAATAGCACCAGAGACCAAGCCAAAAGAACTAACACAAATATGTTTCTCCTTTTGAAAGCAGGTGTTTTAATTTTGTGTACTTACGTGCTAGAAGACTTAATAAAGTTATGTGATTTGTTTTGCTTGCTAGTTCTTAAGTCCTAGAAATGTTTTGTATGAAATGGGAAATGCCCTAGTTTGGGGCTCTGCTGTACCTAGGTATCAGGCAAATGTACAGTAGATGAGAACTTCTGCTCTCGAAGTTTTCTTCTTAAGATGGCATGTTCTGTTCCCCATTTACACAGGTGAACACATACTGCATGTAAAACTTCACATTTACACACGTTTATCAAGGTATTTGTCCTTTTCCTTTTCTGACATACCCACATACTGTTCTTCTAGATATGTTTGTCTTTGCCTCTGTGAAAAAAAAGGAAATAACACTAACACTTCACAGGTGATTGTTCTGTACCCCTGTTCCATGAACCAAAGGAAGCGGATCTGTGTCAGAGTAGGTAACTGAATCTCATGTCCTAGTCTCATTGTCTTAAACAATTGATCATACTTAATTTTGATGAGTTTTAGCCCTTTGCTGGGGGGAATGGACTTCGGTAAAATACTTTATCATTTGCTGGCTTAAAATCTGTAAGATGACTGGGGGATGGAGATGGATTTTCGATGAGTCAGTATAGGGTCAGGAATAGTAAGATGTCTCGATACAAGCTAAAAACTGTGCATTTAGCAAGCTTCCTAGCAGCATTCTTACCAGTAAGCTTTAGGAATTAAAGAAACAGCTGACAGTATGTTATGATTATATTGGTGTAACTGTAGTGGTGATGGCTTAAATATGCAAAAAGTAAGACATTTTTTCCAAGAAGAAAGTACCCCTTACTAGACCATTTGATATGGTTGGAAACAGACGTAATTATCAGCCAGGAGATCTGATGACAATCCCTAATAATATATTAAAGGAGGAAGTAACATCTTGCGGAGTTCATCTGTCCCCTTACACTGAATAATACAGCTTTTTTTTTTTTTTTTTTTTTTTNCTTCCTCCTCCTCTCCTTGAAATTCAGTGCTTTTAAGATTACAACAGGGTGCTTTGCTTAAGCTGGTTGATATTCAGCATTTTTTTTTTTTTCAACTTGATGATTTTAAATTTATTGAAACTGTGTATTGTGTTTAAGACTGCAAGACTTGCTGAACAGCTGTCATCTATTTTAAATAACTATTTCAAAAGCTTCCTATAAGAATAGAAATTACAGGTTTAGAGTTGCTGTCTTTCAAAAGAGAAGGAGTTTGAATTGCTCTTAAAATGTCTGTGCAGCATTTCTTTGACTCAATTAAAATATTCTGGAACTAAGTGTTGTGGTTATTTTTCAAGGTTTCTGCATGTTCTACCTAAAATCTGATAATACATTCTACAATGCTGTGTAGAATTAAGCATACACAGTAATCTGCACATACAAATTCAACTATAATTGCTTTTAAATGTTTCTGCTGTTCCATAATAAATGGATTATGGCCTTGATTCTAGTGCTGTCTTCTATTTTCAGAGGAAGAGAAGATGAGTTTGATGTAAATCTGTTCCAAATGCTTTATCATGAAGTGTGGTTATCAAATATGGTGAACTGACACAAATCATCTGTTTTCATTGCTCCCTCTATACCATGTAGTTGTAATAATTTTTTTTTTTTTCTTATTTGTGCTTTCCAGGGGAGTTCATCACAGCTCCAGTCTTGGACTGTCCAGCCATCCTTTGAAGTGATTCCAGCTCAGCCACAGCTAGTGTTTCTTCACCCATCAATCCCATCTGCCATTAACCCTCACTCTGTTGGGAAGAAGAAAAGTGACTCCACTAATTACCTGCCTATTCTGAAGTCTTATCCCAAAATAGCACCTCAGCCCTGCAAGAGAGATCACTCCTCGGATCTAGAGGATGGTGAGGAAACCAGTTGCCATAAGCGCCTCTGCACAGAAGCAGCCAAGATGGAGACTTCTCCCTTATCGAGGAGCATGGGTTTTCCCACTAGTCCTTTTGCCCACCTACCAGTAAGCTTTAAGTCTGCTCAGGATTCTAACCAGCAAAGTTCTTCAACTCTGACAAATGGAAAAGTGTCAGCTCTTCCCAGTTTTCATCATATTTCCACTGACACACAGAAAATCCCAGATTTAGCTCCCATTTTGCCTTTTGGAACCCTGCAGGCAACAAAGTACACCCCTTCTGAGACTGCAGCACAACATGTGATGCAGTCTGCATTGTGGAGCCCACCACTGGTACCAGAGGAGATTTGCACTACCCCTGAGCTGCTCTTACAACAGCAAAGCAAGTGCAGACGCTTTCAGAATACACTCGTCGTGCTACGTAGGTCAGGATTGCTGGAGATTACCTTAAAAACAAAGGAGCTGATTCATCAGAACCAGGTGACTCAAGCTGAGCTGGATCGGCTAAAGCACCAGACACAACTTTTCATAGAGGCAATAAAGAACAATGCTCCACAGTCTTGGGCAGAGCTAGAAGCGTCTCTGACAGGATCAGATAAAGCTGATAGCAATGTTGAAGATTCCACTTATCCCAATATGTAGTAAAACAGTACATAGCTATTGCTCAAGTTACTCCTGTGCCTCAGATTTCTTGTCTCAAGCTTTTACTTGAGCATTTTCTGAGACTGAGACTTAAAAACTAGCTTGCAATGTGGCATGGCATTAACAGCCTGTCTTCAGAGTCAGCCATGGGACTGCAATAGCAGGTGGAATGGGTGATACTGCTTCAATGTAACCTTGAACTCCATGTTAACTCTGTGTGCTTCCTTGGACTTGGGAAGCTTAGATGTGCCCTTGCTACCATGTTCCTAGTCATGCTGTGAAAAGACAATCATTTGCAATATTCTTCAAGCAAGCATCTTTCCATTCCTGTCTTCAGATAACCAGTTTGAGAATGGGACAGGAGAACAGGCCCCAGTACTGGGCCATTGTCAGTTGCAAGCAGATGTAGGGAAGGGAGCTAGAGTGAGGAAAGGAAAAAGGATAGTGGATGGTACCTTCAGGCTGATTCACCATCCTTTGTTGTAGCATAGAGCCTTTCTTTTGGGTTTATTACACTTTTGAATTAATGGATATCTGCTTGTGTTGAAGCAGCGTTTTGTATTCATTGCAGACTATGACCAAAGCGATGAGAGTCTTAGGACCCATCTGAAATGTCCTGTTTCTGGGAGTCTGTTTTTGATTTGAATTTGTAAAACTGAAAATTATTTTCATTATGAAAATAATGAAGCTGGCACTGGAAGTGTTTTTTTTTCCAAAGCCATATTTTGTTTGCACTCTCCGTTAATGACTAGCAAGCGCACTCTAGCAGGTGGCTTTAGATTTTCTTTTTCTTTTTTGGTAACTAATAGAATAAACATTGACTGCTGTTATTTAAAAGACTACAGTAAATTTTTTTTAATGGTACCAGAAGGCATTCATTCACCAGGATTAATTTGGCAAACCAAGTAAAACATTATTTAATCTATGTCTCTTTAGCTTCTAAGACTTTTTTTTTTCCCCCCTAGATATTGAGAGGTAAAGAGAAAAGGCATATACTAACGTGTGATGAAACAGGCCCTTCTCTCATCTCCCATCCCTTTTTTTTTGAGCAATCAGATGAATGCATCTCTTTAACCAAACTGACATTTTAATCTTAATTTGATCTGAATTTGAATTTTTTCAAAAATACTCTCCTTCACTTAAGTTAATATCATTCATAGCCTGCTTGCCTTGAAATGTAGCCAGCACCACAGTGTGCGTAAGATGTTAGGCCTTATTAGTAGAGATCGACAGCGGTCATGTTGCAAAAGCTGTTCTACAGACATTTACTTCATTTTAGGGTATTTGGAGGGACTGACTTATAGTTAAGCATCTAATCTGAATGACTTTTCTCAGAGGAAGTGTGTGTAAGAAAACTTAGTCTAAAAAGAGGAAGTTTTCTGGTTGCTTATGGTGATAGGGTCAGTGTGTTCCTTTCTGCTTGAAAATGCTTTCAAAAAATTGTGCAGCCTAGGTGGCTGAGTATTTCAGTGCTTTGACACTGCCATCATCTGTTTCAGTTTCTTAAGAAACCTGGAAGTAGAGTGAATCTCTTCACACTAATTTGTGAGTAGACCCTTTCCTTTTTTTCTGAGGTCAACAGGAATGAATACTGCAAAAGATCTTTGAGAGTTTTCATAGTCTTCCTAAAATATGTGCATTAGAAAAATTGCAAAGAGTTTCCCTCTTGATCACCTTTTTAGACTCATGAACAGAAGTTCCATACATGCCTCGAGAAGAGGAGAAATAGGAGATGTATTTGCACTAGCTGTAGGCCTAAGAGATATTTCCTAGCGGGATTCCTAACTGGACTCCTAGTTGAGGAGCAGCAGCAAGTAGCAATGCCTTTCATGCTATCCTACTTACCTGCTGGACACTAGAGCATAACATGAGTTCAGTTAAGCTTTTTGTGCATTGTGCTCTGTCATGAGTTTTTAAGTACACTTGCTGCTATTATGGGTTGTAGACAGCTCATAAGTTAGAGCGCAGCAATACCAAAATTGGATCAGAGAAGCCAGAAGGCACCTTAGTGCAATGTAATGTTGCTGAATCTGATCTCACTGTTCTGGAACCAGCTGTAATGCTTCCGTACTGAATGGCGTTTGGCAGGATGGATGTGACAGTAGCTGGGACAATGAAAGGTGCCCGAAAGACTGGAGTGTTTCTTCTGATCTCCCTAAAGGAAGGAGAGGAAACAGTAGGAGACGGTTCCATTGATCAGATACCCACAACAGGCCTAAAGATGAGGTGTTGGAAAACATTTAAGGTGTGTGGTTTTTTTCTTTACTCTGTGTGGGCCAAGGGAAAGTAAGGCTGGTCTTGCAAGGCATACTGTTCTCTGGCATATGAGAACTCTAGCAGACAGAAATCTGCTAGATGGGCCTTAAATGATGGGCCTTTCCAGATGGTGTAATTTGTATAAATGTGTATTCAATAAAACCGTGAATGAAGTCCAGCAGCTGGGGTTAGAAATCTGTTACTGAATATTTAACAAAATCCAGTGTAGAGCTATTATAAATCTGGGGCCCCTTAGGGAGCATACCCTTAGATAATTACAAATTTTGATGTAACATTTATAATGAAAGATGTTGAAGGCCCTTAATGACAGATGTCATCAAATGCCTTTCTGCTCAGTTTCTCTTAGCTGCCTTTATACTTGGAAGCCCAGTTAAAGCTTTAAACAGTAAGTGCTTTCTTGGCTGGAAATAATTTTAAAAATGGATTAAGTTGGAGCTCTGTTGAGAGAATTATTTGAGAGAATTATTATTATAGATAAGACCCAGAATAGATCCTGACTCTAATCAGGATCTGCCAGTGGCCTAATAGAGTTGAGGAGAAACATTAGCACTGAACTTGAAGATTTTTATTTGACCTTTGTGTTAGCAAGCTAGCCTGGATACAACTGTACTGGCCTGAGGAGTCATTCAGGTTGTGTGCCGGAGCCTCAGTTACTGTTAACCATTAGTAGGCAGGATAGCTTAATAGGTCAAACATTCCTGTTTTTCTATTCAGGTTTTAATAGATGTTGATATTCTTTTTTTTTTTTTTTTTTTTTTTTTAAATTAAACTGCTCTAGTTGGAATCTAGATGTTTTCTGTACCTTTCAGGCCATAGCCACCTCTGAATAGAGTAGCCCAAGAACCCCACTACAGGACGTGACCTTTTTGCTGAAATTTTATAGAAACAGGCTATGAATATGAATGAAATTAGGGGTATACTTGAAAAGTATGTGGCTTATTCTAATGTTGTTACACTGCAGAGTCCTGAGTCCCAAAATGTGCTTTATATACAGCTCCACAAAAGAAGTAGGAGAGTGAAGACAAAGTGATGCTATGGTACAACTCTGTGAAGAGTGTCCTGTGAGCTTCAACACTGACCTATGCATGAATTAAAGAATTTCTAGGAAGCACAAAATAAAGGTGGATTATATAGAAATCTAAAAATATATTATGGTGGGTGATCACTGCTATAGATCTGTTATGACAACGTGGAAGAATTTTTACATCTCTTAACTGTTAACTTTGTGTGATGACTGTACATCACGCTCACAGTCTGTGCAAAGTCAACTCCTACACTGTATGTAAATCCTGTCAGCCAGATATGCAGTTTTACGTTGTGAGTTGAAGATATGTGTATCTTGGCTACTGAAAAAAAAATACTTTTGAGTGAAAAATTTTGCCCTTTCTCTTGAAAGAGAACATTGTCAACTAAATCTGTGTAACAACTCAGTAAAACACTTTTTTCAAAATGTTTCAGTCTCTTTGTGGTTTTTTTCTTTGTTCAAAGATAAAGTTTACAGTGAGAACTGGACTGCTGTTCCCAGAATGCCCAGAAGACTTGTGGATGGAGAGCCCTTCCTAAGATGCAGGAGATTCAGTTAAAGTTCTCTCTTCAAATCTGACAGAACAAGAACTTGATCTGTTTTAAGATCTAGCATGAGTGCTTTCAGTTGAAGTTTTTTTTATTCTGCGATGGGAATCTCTGTGAATATATTCTTCCTAAAGGATATTGGTGTAACTTGAGAAGGAAATTTTCAGATGTCAGCTTGCTGTATTCTGGTTAGCTTTTCCTTTGCATCATGAGGACTCTCTGCTGCATGATGTCAGGCCTATTCACCTTTATTTTACTAAAGCCAAAAAAGCAGATTGCTCCTTTCAGATGCCCTGTCTCTTATGTTTTCCTTTCATTGTGTGACACTCAAAACAGCTCAAAGGGAGCAGAACCTCACCAAGTATAGTGTAGCTGACTGTAGCTATAGCTGACTATTAATGTTTGCTTTCTTACAATTTCTGTCACAAAAATGGGATGGAAGGCCTTTCTACACCATGTTATGCTCTGACTACGTCTTCATGATGCCAGCTTTCAGGCAGGGGTATATAATATATATACTCAGCTATGTAATACTACGCTCGGCTATATAATGCAGCCAAGTAGCCCACAACTGTGTTGCATGATCCGAAGCATACGTGACTTCTCAGCCCTTTTAAAAATTTTCCTGCTTTAGGGTATGTCCATGAGACAGACATAACTTTTCCAAAGTAAATTCCTGCAGTATGAAGGCAGAAGGAAATGCTGAGCTTTTAGTCTGCTCTCCTGTAGAGCATGATTTCTGAGACATCCTCACATTCATGTTTGAAATGCAGCGTGTATGTAGAAGAAACATCCAGTCTCAATTTGAAAACTAGTGATGAAGAATCCACCCAAATTCTTTAAAAGGAAATTATTCACTATTTAAAATATGCCTCCTCTATTGAACCTGAATTTATCTGTTTTCAGTATCAAACTGCTGGATCTTTTGCCTTTTGTCTACTGAACTGAACTGCATGCTGTGACATTGCTGTTTTCACTCTGGGCATTTATAACCTGAGCAAATCACTCCTCAGCTTTTTTTTCTTTTCAATCCTTTATTCATCTGCAGGACTCTTATTTGGATCCTTTTAAATTATTTGAATGATTTTTTTTTAATTGAACCACAAATGCTCCAAGCAAAACAAGATTGGTAAAAGGTCTCCAGAATATCTAACCCTTCAGACTGCTGCTCTTCCCTCATTTATATAGCAATCTTGGTCCTGGACATTTGGCCCCTTCTAGACTGAAAGTTTAAATCTTCTTTGAATCTGTTGTTTCTGAGATGAGTGGACCACTGTCTAGGAAGTATATTTGCGCAGTCTTTTGAAAGCAGTTTGCGAAGAGCAAACAGGTTTTGGTAAGTGAACAGTCTGATTCCATTCAGCCCATTTCTCCTCTCCAGATTTTGTTTACTGTCATCTTTATTGGTAATTTTATGTTCTATACCAATTGTTAAGAATAATGTTAAGATGAAGAACCAATTTTATTCTCATCTTGGGATGATACTGTAAGATAAGCTGATGGGTCTGTATGGGAAGAAAAAAATTTTAACGTGCTTCACACTTCCCAATTACTTTGGTAACCTTCCTGGCTTTTGTGTCATGTGACATGTTAAGTGCTCAACCTAAGTGTAATATCAATGCTTTTCTGCCCTGAACCAGTTTTTAATTTTCGTTTATCAAAATAATGTCTCAAATTAATTTGTCAAGCTCTATTTCTTACAAAATTCAATAGCTTCAGTTATTTTTGCTTTCCGTTTATATATTCAACTAATGAAAAATTGTATGTTACTCCATTATTTTCCCTTAATTGCCTGTTCATTCAGATCAGCCTACCTACAGCCTGACAGGCTAATGGGATCCCATCAGTTCAGTCTTCCCCATGATTGTTTGAAATCTTTCCTAGTGATCTGAAATTAATTGGAAATAATGCTGATGGTCCAGAGAACTTCCTTGTTAGCTCTGGTTAAATTTTCAGTTACAATTTATTCAGACTTGCTGACTTAAGAGTGTTTAATAACTGTTGTTTAAAATGTCCTAAATTACTGTTTGAAGTAGAAATCAAGCTGTTGTCATGATATGAGAGGAATATATCCGGCCTTTTTTTCTAATCACTCAACAGAAAACTTTGTGATACACTTTTGCCATTCGGTACTGCAGCTCTCTAATTTCCATCTTGTAATGGAGCAGTGCCAGCATGAAGATTTCTTCTGCATCTAATACATTCAAAGAAATGGAGAAAATAGGTCTTTTTAGGGCCTAGAGAGGATTGTTTTCTTTCTGTTTTTATTGCTATTAAACTAACTGAGTTAGTTTAATGGAGCTGGAATGCCTCTTACCAAGCCCATTTGGACTATTTAACCTTTGTCTATAGCAATAGTGAGCTTTCTTATAGGCCACTTAAATCTAACAGGGTAGAAAAATCCAATAGTAGACAACTTCCAGGACAGAAAACCAGTAATTTTGGGTTTTTAATAGATTTAATAGAAAATTTAATGGCTGACTGTCAGTATTAGATGCTGGATGTATATATAACAATACATGAAATATTGCAAGGTCACAAAATCTGTGCCCTATCCAAGCTAACTGATGGCATTTCGGTCCTTGAAGTACTTTATCTTTTGCACCTTTTATTTTCTCCAAGTGTTGTCACCCATGTAAATGAGAGTGTTATGCAACATATCCATGCTTAGAATTCAGGAAAGGATAATCTTTTCGACAAATTGAAATTCACTGTCCCATCTCACTGTTCAATATCCCATCACTGCCTGTGGAATTAGCTTACAGCATCCTTACAGGATAATGCTTTCTGAGAGTGCTCTAAATGTGGGCTGCTGACACCACTCGCATGAGAAATAGCCTAAAAGTCTGAAATCAGTTATTTCCACAGTAATTGCCCAAGTGAGGTAACTTTGAGCTTGAAAGTTATCACCTGCACACTGAAAAGCTACCGGATATATAGAATGAGCCATGGCCAAGGCAGGAGGAACAGAAGCAGAGAGGGGAATTGCCCAGAGTGTCTAACACGCCAGTGCTTGTGGTCTGCCGCAGATCAGTTGCAGCTAGAGAGGTGCCTCCATTCAGAGCTGAGTTTTTCTATTACACATGATCAGTTTCTTTGAAAGGCTGGGGTGCAAACAGGTAAGACCTCCTTCACATCAGGAATGTTGGAGCGTTCATTTTTTTACTCAAACAGGCTTAAAACAGTGATGTTAGCAGAAACGATGTATTGCCTCTGCCTGACGCTGGAGCCAATAAAACTATAGGAAGCATTAAGCATTTTTGGAGTTTCTGGGGAGTTATTTTGTTTGTTTGTTTTGAATGCCATTGCTTCTCCAGCACCTACAAATCTGAGACACTAAGGCCATCTGATGTAAAGCTGGTTAGTTTATCAGTGAGCTTAACTGGGTGAGTGGAAGCAAATGAACTCCAATAAAATAAAAATCATGAATTACTGGTGGTGAGATTACTTCGCACTACCACTTTTCCTGTTCCATTCTGTTATGTCTGTTTTTACACATAGGAACACGTTAGGGAAGTATCTGTATGACTACTCCATCTCACTGCAATGGCAGCTAGTGCAGTATCACTTAGCATTTGATAACCCCGCAAGGATTCACTACTACTTATGAAAAATAATGATAACTGTAGACCACTGACAATATCTCACCCTAGTACAAGGAAGAGGGGAAAATGACCTGTTGTTCTCCAGATCTTAGCCTAGCTTTGGCAATGCTTGGATAATTCCCTTTTCACATCCTGTAAGATCAGTCCCGCAACATTTTTGAGTAAATGGGCTACTGCATTCGTGTTAGATCTCTTTAAAAATATATGAGATTAAAAATAACCCTCTATTTTCCTGACATTGTTTCTATCTGTAAGGAGACCAAATATAGTAACACGCAACTCTTCCTGGATTCTTCTTGTGCATTTCCATGGTATCCAAGCTTCAGGTCAGAAATACTTTTAACTTGAGTGCTCATAATTGCATGAAATTGACACTGGCAATTATGGTCAGACTTGATGTTCAACAGGTTTTATCATCAGCAGTGACTTTTCTAATATATTCTTTGGATTTTTTGTTTTGTTTTTGAAATTTAGTCTGGTCTCTTTAATTTCATAGAAGGTCTTGATTTACCTGTGACTTTTCTGATGTGTAATGTCTGCTCTCAATCTAGTTTTAGTAATTTCTATTGTATGGTATTTGACCCCCGGGACAAAATGTTTGTTCAAACTGTACACTGTTCTCAATGCACTGTAATTTTCCATACCTTTTTTTCCTAATCTCAGCAATCGCATCAGGTAAAAATAGGAGAATTTTGAGAGAGGAACTGGTAGCCATATGGCTGACACCTAGAATCTCAGCAATTTGATGAAAGTGGAAAAAGATGAAAAAAAATCCATGAAATTTATATTGTGAGTAGGCGACAGCTGTTAGTAAAAGAGAAGAGGAACAAAGGTAGAAAGAAAAAGGATACTGAATAGCAACGTTGTGAAGGATTTTCTCATAGATGCGTGAAAATACATTTTAAGGGAGCTAGCCACCTACGTAATGTCCTAAACCTATTTTCCAGGCTTCTCATTAGAAATCTGAACACTGTTTTTAACTGATGATTACTTTTCCCCGTTTGATATAGATGTACAAGCTGAAATGTATCTTCAGGGTGGAGTTAATTGACTTGCTGCCCTCAGTGAGTGCCAAAGAATACATTGTAGGTTCATGGCTTTAAGCCTGCAAACTGCACTCAGGTCCAAAGCACTTGGCACCCCCATTGCTACTGCTATGTGTAGTAATTTAAACAATAGCGTATGGCTGGAATTGAAATGGCCCCAGGCTCTGCTCTTTGTCTCTCCTTGGGCAAGATGCTTCAATCTTCTCAGCTCTAAAAGGACAAAACCAAAACTTATTCACTATTACAATGTACTTTAAGCTTTTTCCATGACAATTTCAACACTGGCGTTTACCACAAGTAAGGCCTGTGGGTTGTCGTGGGTCTGGTGATCGATTTTCCTAAGGCTGAACATCTATAATTCCACAAGTTAGAGTAATGGCAGGTACCTCATGCTTTGTGAAGCTGAAAGGAAATATATAGGGGACCTTAAACTCATCATCTCTTTCCATAAAAGGGAAATAGTGTAAAAATGTCATGGCTGATAAATAGGGGAATGGTGTGTTAGCTGGCTGTGCTGCCTGCTTAAAAGCCTTTGCAGTATAAGCAGATGTTTGTCTTGCCCACACGTGTGCATTATTATATGTTCCCATATGTTACTTTCATCTTCAGCATGTAAACTGGTCCTGATGTTCTGGTCATGCAATATATAAGACCAAGGTCAAAAGCCTACAGGCTTTTCAAGTGTTATGCTTTCATATCTAAAATATTATTATATTTGAAATAATAAAAATACACTGACTGCAGTCCCGGAAGACATCAAGTAATGCAGCCAAATCAACACAACTCAGGAGTACATGACTGAAATTAAGTACATGAGCAATTCAGCTGCAGTTAATGGGACTGCATCTACGCGTGAAGCTAAACATATGCTTAAATCTCTTTTTTTTTTTTTTCCTGGATTGAGCTATAGTGCTCTGCACCTAGCAGGTTTAATATATTTTCATTACTGTCTCTTCATCCATGCATTTTATGTCTTGCTTGTTTAAATATATTTACACGCTTTGCAAAACTCTGCCAGAGAAGCACATGGATCTGTCAGAGCCTGAGGTGAAAAGGGGCAGGGACTGGATTTGTTTTTATAAGGACTTGATTTTTGAGGCAGCTTACATATTTATAATTCTTTCAGATAGCACTGTAATTTATAATGCATTAATGAGCAGCATTTTGTATGCCTGGCAGAAGCTGCAGGAGCACAGTCTTGCTACTTATGCACCTACGTTACCCAAGTGATTTAAGATTCCACCCGAAATTCACATTTGTTAGGAGGATCTGACATTTAGCTACTTAACTGCAAAAGGATTACTTTTTGTCATGTAGCACTGGAAACTTCTGATCTCCAGAGTGATGCTTCTAATGCCTATGGGGATTGAAAATCCATAGAGCCTCTTAACACTTTGACATCTGTGTAATCCTCGATTTTAGGCTTGGATGGAAATATAAATTATGTATTGGCTAGATTTCCACTGGGGTTTCAGTAAGTAAATTTTATCAAATAAGCATGAAAAGTCATTCTGGTTGATTCATGAATAATAGCAGCTGAGGTAATGAAATGTCTACTTTCTTCTCCTTGATGTTTTCCAGATACTGAGATAGCATCGCATTTCTTCCACCTATATTTTTTCGAAGT
The DNA here is from genome assembly GCA_013398735.1 of Nothocercus julius. Lineage (NCBI taxonomy): Eukaryota > Metazoa > Chordata > Aves > Tinamiformes > Tinamidae > Nothocercus > Nothocercus julius. The sequence goes on from VZSV01000079.1 coordinate 2,651,315, forward strand.
GGCCTGTTATGTTTTATGAAAAATATTTCCATTTCTTGTATTTGGAGGGAGAAGGAACAAGAGTAGAGAAGGGAAGAAAGAATCCCCCCAAATATTAAATCTTTCAGTACATTGCCATTTGCATGTCTTTATGCAGCTGTTATATTTAATGGTTCCAATGTTTCCAGAGTTTCTGAATTGATTGTTTCTCACTGTTTCAAAATGGTACTATGAGAACTTAGCATACCTAATAGTTCATTTTGATGGAAAGACAATATAGATTAAGCGGAATATAGGCAAGTTTTCTTCAGTCTGTGTACATACACAGTGGGCATTCTGGAAGTGCTTGAAAGGGTAAGAGGTTAACAACACAAGAAGTTTGGATATCTCTTTGTTATATGGAAATGTTGAGAAAATATTCTAACTTGTTACTGAATGGAAAACACTTTAGAGATGTAAAATTGTTTTCTGCCTTTTGTCAATAGTAATTGTAGCACTTACAAACAGAAGTTATACGGGAAACATGCTATAATTCCATGCTTATAAAAAGAAGACCAAAACACTGTTGTATGCTTCTTTCAATACATACAAGCCATATATAATCATTTTTGCTCAATTATTTGTATTTTGAATTGCTTCCATTGAATAAAATGCTATGGTACTAACTAATATTTTGAACTCAGCTGAGGTGGTGTGCAAGGAAACTCAGAATAGAAAAGCATTATAATCTTATTAAAAACTTCCAGCTGAGTAAGATCAGTATCTGGTCCCCTTTTGACTTAAGTTGTATACTTGGTATTATCTGTGGCTTTAGCAGTTATCTTGGCAAGAAGTGGCAGATTCTCCAGTTTATTTCTGCCACTGTTCTAGCATTATCAGACTGTTCCCGATCCACTGGCCTTTACTATCTTCAGGTTACAGCTTGCTAGTCAGGAAGAGTGACTAGCTTTTTGAGTGTAAGTATATCTTACAGTTTAACAGTGAAAGAAGAGATATTTGGATTTATTTCCTGAAATTTTCGTCTGTAATTCCTTTTCTTGAAGTGAATTCTTTATGTCCAGCTACTGACTGTTTATCCAATCCAGAGAATTCCAGAGAATTTCTCCCATCCTCCAATACATACATATGAGACAGTCATCACATTTTCCTCACATTCACTTTGCTGGTAATTATGAAAACTCACCAAATAAAACAATTTCTTCCTCTTACAGATCTATTCTTCAGCTTCTTAATGATTTATTTCTTTTCTGTGAACTCAGTCCACTTGACTAATGAAGGCAGAGCTGAATATAACATTCTATATCTTTATTGCATCAGAGCACCATAGAGAAGGCTTATATTTTTTTTATTCCAAGTTCATCTTCATATGCAGTTTGAAACGATGCCATTTTTTTTCTGCAGACTAGTATTTAGTTTGTCCAACATCATGCTATAATTTGTGGGTTGGGTTGGCACACTCCTTCACATATTACTCACTTTTCTATTCTTCTCCCCTAAACATAATTTACACTCTAATAAGCCTTCCTCTTAAATTTGTCCTTTCCCACAAGACACTAATAGTTGGTTGGAAGATGTGGGCAATGTCTGGCCAAATTGGTTCAAAACGAGTATTGAGCACATACAGTCAAAGAGAGATTGTCAAGGGAGAGATGTGGCATTTGCTTCCAACCTAATTACGGGAATTTCTACTCCAAACCTGGGTCTGACAGAATGTTTCTTCGTTATGTATAAGATTCATGTTTGGGCTTAGGGGTTTTAAAGTGCAGTTGACAGCCTGGACAGTAAAATTCCTACATGTGGCCTCTCCCCAGGTTGACTGTACCTGCGAGTTGCATTGTTTTTATAGCCCAGTTTCTGAAAAGCTTCATACTGCATGATTACCTGAAAGTGGTGGGGTCATCTGAGGTGGCAGTGGGCTGCATTTGTAATCCGGAATATTTTCCAGACTTGAGAGTTAAGATCAAACACTTGGAGCCATAAACTGGAACTTGCAGCTTGGTATAAATGTTCAGCTCTTCTCTTGGGACAAGAAATATACGAGTTTTTAGGTTTTCTTCCAGAAGTTAATTCAGGCTCAGGAGTTTCCAGAGGTTTTAAAAGAGATTTCAGGTCTTCATGAACCATATGGCTGAGGACTTCAGACTTTGCTACTGTTTTCTTTGTTCTGCAGTTGGCCATTTTTTCCTTGTTCCTTCTTCACGGCTTTGCATTCACAGATTGATTTATTTCTTGGATGATCAGTGACAATTTAAATATAAAGGAAGATGGCTAGAGCAGTGCTTACTAGTTAAGATAATTAAATAAATAGGTCCAAAACATTTTTATATGCTATGTTGTGGACTTGAATGAAGCAAAAGGAAAACTGATTGTCACAATAACATTTGTTAAATTTCAATCAAAATTTGTTTAGCATAATAAATAGCTTGTTTCATAAAAGTTGTCTCAGTCAAATCCTTCTCTCTGAGTGTTATAGCTGTTCTTTGGAGGAAAAAAAATCAGTATCCATGCAGTACATGGTGCTGGGAGGACACACGGTTACATGAAATTATATCTAACTGGTCATTGGGTGTTTTGGGAGAAGATCTAGTGACAACCTTGAATAATCAAGTTCTCAGTGAAGACTAATAAGGAAATAGTATCTCCTATGAAACTTGCCAGTATATTAGGGGGACAATTTCTCTAAGCCTTGAAGGAACTTGTTCTGCTCAAAACATTGGTCTTAGCGTCGACTGCTAGCTGGTTCCTGTATAGTGAAATATTTTCTTCTTCGGTAGAATTTAATGTTATTCAGAAGTTTTTGCCAAAACACCTTTCATAGCATCTGGATTTTTTGTATCTATCTGCTTGACTTGGCAAATCACATCTGGAGCTACAAAGATTGCTGATGTTGTTCTACTGGTTAGCAGTTTTATCCAAGCAGTCACAAACCATTAAGGGTCCTGCTTGATGATGCTGGATGTGTCCACCATTTTGTCTATCACTAGCTATAAAGCTCATCTGTGATCTCCAGCAGTTCCGTCTGATAATATCATTCCTAGATAACAGCCTTCAGGACAAAGTTATACTTAGCAGTTGCTTGCTAATTCCTAGAGCTCTCTCATCTGAGATCCACTGTGCTAACCCCATTGCTCAATGCAGGTATAGACTCTTAAGGCCATCACTAGGTGGCCACCAAACTATGGCATTTTCATTATGATGATACAGAGGTTCACGTCTGCTCATGCAGCATAAGCATCTGGAAGGCTGGGTAGACATCTAATGCAATATTTCTAGTCAGGCTTGATAATCTAGGAATGACTGGTTATAAAGATAGACTGGACAAAACAAACGAAAAAGGAAAGAGAAGTTACGCATTCCCCTAAGCCTGTGCATGTACAGTAATCACAGGAAATCCAAGCTAGTGACTATTCAAGGTTAAAGTAGATTAACAACAAAATGTAGGAAATCAGTAGCAGATGGATGGAACTTTCCCATCTCCATTGATCTCAAAATAATTCTCTTTCATTCGCAGAGTTTGCTACTGTCATTCCTTCCTTTGCCTGTTTGTAAGTAAACTGCATGCGCATGCTCTGCATGTCTTTAATTGATTGTTTTAATTCTGGAACTGCTGTTAAGGTGTCTGCCCACATGTTAAATGAGGTGCTGTACAAAAAGCAGATGATGCTAATATTTGAGAGCTTGTATTTTGTATTTGTGAACATCTGGGGAGGCTGGAAGACACTGGATTTCAGAGCCTAATGGGACTGGCCTGTCTGAGCTCTGACATCACTTGCTGGCTAGGGACAGCAGAACAGCTGATGCTTAAACCTCTTCTGTGTAATGAAGAAGAGGATGCTGGCTGGAAAGCTCTGTAATGGCCTGAAGCACAAATTATTCTGTATTTGCCAACTTAAGGGGCAAGCTCCGAAAGCTTGTTATTCCTCTGACTTTTTGGAAAAGATCTGGAAAAATGGAGGAAACCCACACATGGATTTGTAGTTATTTTTATTAATACAGGTTGACCCTGTTTTCTTCAATTCCAATATCTATCAGGGCACACAAGCTCCATACATGCTCTAAGTTTTATTCTCCAATTATTTATTTTTACAAATAGGTCTCTGCATTATTCCAACCATAAAGGTTCTGGCTAGTCTTTAAATATCTCAGAGAGAAGTGTTAGTATATAGATACTGCTGTAGCTACTTAAGACTTCTGTCTATTCAGCTCTGAGCTCCTGCTTGTAGTATAATTTTTCCTTCAAGTTAGAAAAGCCCTTTCAGCTCTGCTGGAGCTTCTGGTGTTCTTGATTTGGTTTTGTTCTTTTTTTTTTTTTCCCTCACAGAAAGTGATTAGTAGTGAGTTTTCCCAGTCTGGGTTTTCCCTGTGTCATCTTTTCAGTCAACAGTCAATGAAGATAACGTGAGTTGTACTGTTATACTCCCACCACCTGCCAGATGTTAGTGCATCATTTTTACCAACATCAAATCACTTCTGCTCTCACTAGGGCCACTTTCTCCGATTGCTCTCAGCTGACTGTTATGAAGATAGGAGCATGACCTAATCTCTGACCTTGGCTTTTCTTTCCCTCACACCAGGACTGTCTGTCTTCCTCCAGCTCTTTCTTTCTACTTAATGAGTCTCCTCATTCATTTATCCTGTCTCCTTGCAAGTATTTTTAGACTGTGATGATCTCCCTTGAGCTGGCTATTTCTTAAATAAGATAAATGTTTTTTCACGTAGACTTTTCTCATATCTTCCCTCTGCTTCCTTGCTTGAGACTCTCTATTTTTTAACTCTATATTCTCTGAAGATATGAAGATATCCAGTGAAGAGTTTTCCATTGGAGAAGGAAAGGCTTTGCATGCAGGCTTTGAGGATTACCTTACACTGTAATATGAAGAGGAACACCATCCACTTATTTTTATAAGGGCTTCTTAATATATGTAATATGTGTAAGAAAAACCTTACACTAGTTTACTTGCAGTTGCATTTCATAGTTTGTTTTATACTTGCATTGCAAGGACTTCTCAGGCCTTAATGATGACATAATTTCTTCAAGTAGGCATGCTTAAAATATACAAACCACTAAGAAAAATTCTCTTGGATCTGTGTGGGTTCTTGGGCAACAGGGAGCTTTTCCTTCATCCATTAACATTATCAGAGGAAAAATTGATGCTCATCTGATTTTCCAAAGCCCAGATAAGCCCTAAATATTTTGCTTTTAGAAATGTTGAAGTAGTTAAACATTGTCACAAGAAATCACATTTCAAAACGTGTTCATATTGCAGCTGTTCTTTAATAACATGCCAATTATAAGTAATGGCTCTCTAAGCATAGAAAATGTGATGGTTTCATTGTTTACATTTATAGCACTTTAGAGTCATCAAGGAGGTTTAGCTGAGAATTTGTGACATTGCCACAGAGCTCAGCCTTCATTTCCTAATTCATGGCTAAGAGCAAAAATTTTGATTGGAGTCATTAAGCCCTTTTAGATTTTCTTCCCAAGGATTTCTGTAAGGGCATATGCAGGTGTGACAGGGAAGAGATGTCAGGGCAGATGGATAATTAAAGAGCTGCTCACAGCGGTTCCTGCAGAACCACTGCTCAGCCTCAGTTCACAGAGCTGTCAATGAGCAGAGAGACGAACCAAATTACAGTGGCACTGTGCTGTCACATTTCTACAGCTCTTTCATCCCAGATAACCACAACTGGAAAGGTTGTATACCACTACCACTAAAATACAGTAGTTTGCTGCAGAGAAACTGTTAAACTGCTTAAAAAAGCAATTCAGTGACTTATAGACAGGGACACAGGTATCTAAATGGAAGAATAATTTTGGGTCACTGTGCTGTGCTGGTCACCACTGTGCTGGTCACCCAAAGGGCAAATTCCTCCATCCTGTGCTTCAGCAAAGACTGAGCCTTTGCCATGAGGGCAGGTGACTGCATCCTTGGCAGAGGGACCAGCACTGATGTGAAGGCAACAGGCTTCACAGACAGTCATGGACTGTCCTTGCAGAGCACCCCCCAAAACTCAGAGCTGGCCGTGCTTTTCTCTGCAGGAGGCACCTGATGAGCTCACAACCCGAGGCAGGTGTAGCCTGACTAAAAGTACCACAAGCTGCCCAAAACTGTAAGTGTCCGTTGAATGGTGAAGGCAGAGGGCAAGGATGTCAAAACGTAATTTCTGCTGACATGAGGAAGCTACTGGCTGAAATCTTCGGAGTCTGCTGCCTTTAGAAATGCATAAAAAAAAAAAAATAACCAATTGGGGAAATAGGAATAATTCTGGGAATCCTTCCAAGGTGAGGTATAGGGTGTGAAATGCTGGCTCCAGTTGCAATGACAAGGTGACTGTCTGCTCTTCGTCTTACCAGTAAAGAATGATTTATTTCAAGATGCTGTTGTGGATAATGGTAATAGCTTAATTATTCTGTAGCTTGCATTTAAGGTTCACACTGTAATTTATAAATAGAAATTAGAATACCTGCAAGCTGATTATTAGATGCAGTTATAGAATGGGAGTTAATGTAAAAAGGGTGAAATGCCTTGTCCAAAATCTTATAATGAATTATTGACAAAGCTAATAGACAAATCCTAACTTTTTCCTTCAACATGGACATATGTACGCTGTTACAATTGTGCTTATCTCCATATACAAAGACAGCCAATAAACTGTTAAAAAGCATAATACAGCTAATGTTAAAAAAAAACACTTTTTATTGTTCACTGTTAGTGAAAATACAGCATATTACACATGGAAACAGTGGTGCATTCATGTGAACACACACACAGTGGGAACTTTTATGCTATATATTTTAAGTACCCCAGCTAGTTTTTTGTTTGTTTCTTTGTTTTGTTTTATTTTGTTTTCAGTATATTCTCATGGTTACTCCACTCATCACAATAGATTTTGTTTGTTATTGACCCACAGTGCATACAAGTATGAAGCTGTGAAGGGCATTTACAAAGCCTGTCAGAATGAGCGCCTCAGCTCTGCCACATGAGAAGCACAAGAATGAAGGCGGATCTGGTGCGTTCCTCCACCTGGGATGCACCGAAAGCCTATTTTGAGGAAAAAATATCACTTTTTTTCTGTTTGTCAACATGCTTCCCAGCCTATTAAAGCGAGGCAATAGTTCCCCATCCAGCCCATGGAAGGTAAAACAGAGGTTTCCTGTTCTAGCTGCTGGGGAGTCCAGCACTGAGATCCTGGCATGGATGTTGTGGAATCCTTTCTTTAGGTGCCTATTAGTGAAGGATCTCAGCACTGATGTCACAGGACGTTGCTGCAGCTGGAAACCAGCCACCGCATTCGCCTGATTAATCCCTGTAGTAATTCCATTAGCCTCTTTAATGGAGCTATAACATGGATGGATTTGCCCCACTGTAGCTGCCCAAGAGGCAATTGCCCTAGCAGACCTATGTGCGTGGCAAGGGTGGCTGAAGTAAACATTTCAGTTTTGCTTTTAGCGTAAAGCAGCCTGATGGGCCGGAACTGCCCCCATCTCCTGGGAGTTGGAGCTCTCGGTGGCACCAGTGACGCAGGCGCCCGGTCCAGCGGGGTGATGCCCTGGGCCTCGCGCACAGCGGAGCTCCGGACACCGCACTCGCAGCTCCCTCCGCCCGCCTCACGCGCAGCTTCCCAAGCACAAGCGGCTTTTCCTTCACCTTCACTGTCTCCTCTCCTCATGTCGCTGCACTGCGATGATTTATCTCCTGTCAGAAGGGCAGCCTTGCCGGGACTCTGTCCCCAGGCAAAGGACACCTGAAAATAAATAGGCTACCATCCTTCCTTAGCACTGGACAGGGAGGAGAGCAAGTGAAGAAATAGGGAAAGCTGGGCTTTCCCTTTGTTTCCTCCCCTATTTTCTAGCCTGAGGCAAACAGATTTATCCACCTTCCTGGCCTTGTGCATAGCTCACTCCTAGGGTGGCTTGGCTACATTGCAGCTCTATCATTAAAGGCTTCTCAATATCTAAAAGCAGCTTTAGGTATATGAGAGCCAAAGCCACCCTAGAAAACCCTCTCACGGAGCAGACAGTGTTTTTACAGTCTGCGGCACCAGCCGGGCTCTCCGAAAGCTGCTGCTGCGGTTCTGCAGGGGCGGCCCGGGCTGGCTGAGGGGGCCAAGGTCTGGAGACCTAGTGGGGAGTCACAGGAAGGCCTGACTAATTTTCTGCTACTTCAAAGGCTGTTGCCATGTACACAAGTGCTGTGATGTGACTACTAAGCTGCAGTATCTCTTCATCTACGTGGCGTGTGATGTCCTTGTTAATATGCTAAATTTATTCTGTTAGTTAGCTAGTCCTTTCCTCCCACAGAGGCAGCAGTCCAGAGAGATGGACTAGTCCAACTCCTCAGTGATCCAGAGAGAGTGGGAGAGAACAGGGAAGGTGTTGTGCGTATGAGCTGCACACACACACGCTCCAGGGCTTTACTTCTCTTTCTGCCTATGGTTGTCACTTCCAACATTCAGCACAGGGATGAGAAGTCCTAGTAGCCACCTCTTCCCAAAGACTTCTCGCAGGTTCTCCCTCCAGGGCCGAGCTCTTACCACCATCCCCTTCCGCACTTGGTACCGCGTCTGCCCACGTAAGATCAGCAGCATCTGGTGGCAGCAGAAGCCAGCGCAGGCCAGGCCAATCCCAAGCCAGAGGTAGAGCATGAGGATGACGAACATCTCGGAGCTGAGGAGAGCCCCTGTAAACCAAGAGTCAGGAGGAAGGAGGGCAATAAAAGAAGCATTTTAGGCACATCAGCGTAACAGTTCTCCAAGAGTACTCAGGCAGGCAAGCCAAGAGCTGGATATATTCTAGAGCATCTGCCCAGGTGGGGAGTTAGAAAAAAAGGTATGACAGTTATCCTAACTATATTAAAATGTTTTCTTCGTAGTGTTCAAGGCAATGAGCCCTAATGGGGCAATACTAACATGGTAGCAGTCTCAGTAGAGACGGCTCTCTCTGCTCTTAGTGTGAGAATCTGGATTTCAGAGGCAAATCCAAGCAGAAGTGAAACAGATTTGAAAGACATCAGCACTATTTTGCAGACCAGTTAAATGACTTAAAGACTTACCCGTTAATCACAGTGAAACTCAGATTCCTGGATTCCTTTTGAAAATGGCTATGGGACTTGCAGCATTTAGGTTGTTCCAGAAATCTTTCTGTGTGCAGTAGTACTAAGTACAAAGATTTGCCATTCACCACTGTCTGTATGTGTATAGTATCTTAAAATGAAATGATCAATAATGCCATTCCTAGCATTGAGCAGATAGAGTTTTCACATGAGTGTGTGTGAAAAAAACAGAGAATTTTCCAAAATATCTCCAAAATATAGTTGAAATTTCTTTTTTAAACCTGCTGCTAGAACACTTCTATTTTATAGGGCTAAAATTCTGAACTGAACAGTTTTTTTAATATATACTTATGTTGAATGTGTTTAAGTTAAAGGAATATTCTGCATGCCCTCCTCTCTACAATAATTTAAAACTCCTGGACAATCTAATATAGTAGCAGTTATCATTGAATGACCTCTTGGTGCCTAAACAGATATAAACCCATTAAAATGATAATATATGTGTGCATATGAATGTGTGCACACATATTCTGTATATACTGATATATCATTAACCACCCATATTTACACACACACATAAAAAGAATAACATTTCTGCAAATTTAAAAAAAAAAAAAAGAGAGAGAGAGAGAAAGCTCTTCAGTGTTCCTTCTTGAAGAACATGCGACAGGGCAGTTGCAGGCTCTGGGTCCTCTGCACATGCAAGGAGCAGTGCAGGAGCGCTGCCTCTGGCCCCACAGCAGTCCTTGCCAGAGCAAGGGTTGCATTCTTAGGGGAAGGTGCTGCCTAAAGCAAGTACATGGCTGCTTTAATCTCCGAGTTTGATATAAATGTCTCTTGCTTCTCTTATACAGAAAGCCGGAGTGGGTGGTGCAGATTGATATTCCTTCCTATGAATCCCAGCTTTTCCAGCTCGCAGGGCTCTAAGAGAGAAGGTCAGGACTGACCGTGATGTTTACTCCAAGTTTTGAGCTTGGCTGGGTGGCTCCTTCCAAAGATGATTTGCAAGGAGACTGACTAACGCCTGAAGCTTTCAGAGACTGTCCTCAAGACTAGGAAAAGGCACAGACAGCAGTCAGTTTGCTTTCCAAAGGCAGCATCGTCTTTCCCTTCTCATCAGATCCTGTTTGGTTCAGTGGGCTTCATATGCAGCATAGCAAGGGAAGCACAAACCAATAGGATGATGACAAATCCTCATACTAAATCTGCCAGAATAACTTAATGAATTAGATAGGAACGCCATATCCCAACATGGGCTTCTTTGCCTTTTTATGACTGGGCTAGCGTGTGACAGAGATTTGTTCTTTTCTATAGCTGATGTTCAGAGAGGAATATGGAGAAAAATACATATTTGCTTTAGAACCCTATAAATAAAGTTTATAGCCATGCTGGCTATAAGTTTTTTTTTTCTGTGTGAGCTGCTGAAATTCAATATTGAGCAAGAAATTACCCTTTCCCCCCACGCAGATGTTATGCATCTCTGAGCCATGTTTTCCAGATACGAGGTTTCTTAACCATATTCTCAGGTTAGCTACATAAATCATTTTCTATCATTTCTTTTGTGGATCCAATCTGACCTGTATTTACAAAAGTATTGTTCATTTGTCCCTCATCTCACAGCCCATTTTACTCTCAGATTCACTTTTTCTCTAACCAATCTGATGTGATCTCAAGTTTATTGCCATCTGTTATCCATGCCACAGAGCTGAAATTACAGATTCTGTGTCAGATCCTTAAACGCACGCCAGAGTACAGTCTGGCATAACTAGCCAACTGAAATTTTTCCCAGTGTGGAGTCAGGAAATACCTAGTTGAACTAAGACCAGTAGATCCACCATTCATTACCTTCTGATCCTGTCCCCAGTACAGAAGACATGCTGGAGAAAAAGAAGAAAGACAAGTTTTTTCTCTGCTATAGCAGTTCTTTACTTGGATCCCTCAACAGTTCTTAAGTACTAGTTACGTTAGCTCCGTAAGAAAAAGGCTGGATGGATGATCCTTCCAGGTAACCACACCAGACTGTGTTTTCTTTCCTGAACTCTGGGAGTGAAATGTGCTGGCAGAAACCCACTAGGCCCTTCTTCCCAAGGAAGAAACACGCTGCTCTGTATTCCTGTGTGAGGCAGCAGCTTTCAGCTCCGGCCAACCTGGAATTCAGTGGGACTGGGAGCTGCTGCCTCTTGAGGATGTTCTAGCTCCAAGCTCTCAGCCCTGCACCCAGCCCAGTTTTGTCCCACTCAGATCTCGCCCAGGTGCTGTCTTTGGCACTGCACACTACTGACACTAGAATTTGATCACTTCAGTGACTCCTCAAACGTATATGAGGACCCATCTTGGTGCATATCACCACCATTCTTGCCCACAGAATCACACAGATATAACTCATTTCTGGATAAACTCCTCCTACATCCCTGCCCTGTCTACTCTGTCGAGCAGAGCTTAGGCATGGGAAATAATTGTGTTTTTAATGTTAGCAAAGCTCATGTAACATTATTTACAAAAATTGTTCTACTTGGAAAAATGACTCCATAAAAATGTCATGGCAGGATTTCATGTTTATTGTTTCTCAGTGATTACCATGACAAATCTGCTAATTTGCCAAGTAGAAAGATATTTGTTTGTTTTCAGATGGCAAACCTGCAAACCCAGCCTGGAATCTGCAAAGCTAAAGCTGGGGCCTCTCTGGCTCTTGTGCCACCAGCAGCGAAGGTTCCACAGCTGAATCACAACACTGCTGGTGCCGGTGCACGAGCCAGAACAGGCGCCAGAGCTTTATTATGGAGCTCGGTGGAATGTGCAAAGCTAAAAAATATGGAATACCTATTTTAGTCTGTAAAGAAAGCAGATCTATGTCTGCTAGTCATGAGCTGCATATGGGGAAAAGATGATATTTTTCTGCAGCCACTCTCAGGGCAAAATAACACTAAGCTCTCTGCATAGTCACTTCTCAGAGGTCGGACTTTGTCTCTTGTCAGGTTTTATCTAGCTCTCAGGTCTGGACAGAGAAAGGACTGAGGCTCAAGAATTTGGGGGTATGCTGAAAGGTGAAGCGACAAGGTTAGAAAAGCAGAGGAAGAGTTCTGGGAGCAGAATCAGGAAGAAGAAGGGGAGGATCTGACAGATGTATGGTAGAGGTAAAGGCAGAAAAAGCAGAAGGAAAGGTGGTGAAAGGAAGAAAGGCATTTGCTTTTGGTGCAGAGCTGTTGAGAGAGCAGGCACAAGGAGAATTTACACCTTTCTGTGGAACGATGTTCCGTATTGGGGTCGGGAGAGCTTGCTGATAATGTCACGTTAACTTTCCTCTTGGTTTCTAGAAGCTAGCTGTTGCCTCAACCTGAATTCTCCTGTGCTGGAAGAATGACAACATATCAGTAAGTTTGCACTGCTAGGATAGGAGGTGGATGTCAGTGAAATTCACCGGGTGCATGGACCTGCATTGGGAGAGCAGGAATATCTTCACTGGGGAACCTGAAAATTTGTAGGACATGAAAACCTACAGATGCACCACCACCACTCATGCTGATTGTAGGACAGTGAAAAGATGCCCCTTGTTTACAGATCAATGACTAAAATCAGCTTTCTCCTTCTAATTGCAACACACTCCCCACATGACCAACAACTCTATTCTATCACTGACAAGCTGGTTATGTTTTTTTAATCTAATGAATTATGAATAGGACTGTGGCTGTAACTTGAAGTGGGTTCCAGCCTCTATTTCAGCTGAAGCAAAATCATTTGCAAACACTGTCTCTAGACTCTAAACAGGGATTTACTGAGCACAATTTTTCTCTTGCCCATTTCCCCCTCTACCAACCTAATCCGCCACTACTGGGGAAAGAGAAAGTCCTCCCTCACACCCCAGGGGCCCAGGAGGAGGAACATGATCCTCATGTCTGAGGAAGGGATCCTTACCTGAGAAGAACTGGTTGATGGAGTGAGGCAAAAGGGTGAGGAAGGCCAGTGGATTTGCAAAGGACATGGAGAGTGCAACAGAAATGTAAGCCATGCCTGCCACCAGGGAATCGAGGCAAGCCAGGGAAGTGTAGAGGCAGAACATGATGAAGTTTCGCATGTTCCTGCTCCCGATGCAGTTCCCTGTGAAGAAACAGTGGTGGTCATGCCTCTGGGTGACTCTGGCACATAGTCTACAGAAGTGAGTGCTGGGCAAGGCTGAGCCGGGGGACCTGCTTCCATCCAGCCAGTCCGCCACCACTTCGGTTCCTTCGCCCAAGTTTAAGCCCTTGCCCAAGTCCTCAGGGGAGCTCTGGATCACAAGTATGTAGTTGCCCAGGGCATTAGCTGAGAGGAAGAGGAAGAGGGCCCCATGAAGCAGAGCAGGAGAGAGAAGTGAGGTGGCAGAAGGGTCTCTGAACATGCTGGGGATGAAGAGAAAGATCTGGAGGACGAAGGTCACTAGAGAGATGCACAAGAAGTAGGCTGGAGCAACAACATTGAGCAACCTGAGAACTAGCATTGCGGATTACATTCCTGCAGGGGAAAGCAAGGAGAGAACGAGCATCACCACTCCGGCTGCGCCCTTCATCCTTCCATTTCCTGCCGGCTCCCCGGCCCCGCTCGGCTCCGGAAAATGCCCCCCCGGGGGCCGCTCTCCCTCGCCGCCGCTCCGGCGGCCCCGGCG